>SNQJ01S0023601.1:136561-149667 GCA_010110895.2 Picea sitchensis
AAGCTGAGTATATTGCAGCAGCAGAATGTTGCACACAAGTGGAGTGGATGAAACAAACCTTACAAGACATAAAAATAGTATTTGAAGAACCTAATACTATCCATTGTGATAATACAAGCATGATGAGTCTCTCCAAGAACCTTTTTCAACACTCGAAATCAAAACACATTCCCATAAAATACCACTATCTAAGAGATTAGGCTGAAAATAAGAACATTAAATTGGAATATGTTCCAACACAAGAACATGTGGCAAATATTTTCAAAAAACCCTTAAGAAGAGATGTATTTGAATATCTCAGGAAAAAATTGGGAGTAATCCTTCTTCCAACCTAAATCTCTCAAAAAATATATATATATATATATAAAGAAAAAAAAATGCATCAATTGACACCAAATCAGGGGGAGATAGCAATCAAAGTCAGAAGGAGTCATTCAGTTATGACAGGAAAAGTATGATTGCAGGATAAGATACCTGTGTTCAAATTTTGATCAGAAGTATACAGACAAACATAAATTTACCATAGGGGAAGCAACCATTTTCCATTGATGTCAAAGGGGGAGAATAACTTCAGCGGAGAAAAGCATCATCATAGGGGGGAGATTGTGTATGAAGCTGGTGTGTTTCCATCAATGACACAGGGGGATATTGTTGGACATAGTGTCATTGATTTCAACAGTCGATGTCATTGATGTGAAGATAAGTTGGCATGATGAATTGTCATTGATATCAACAGTACTTTGTTAGCATATAATGGTTGATGTCAAAAAGTTGGACTATATGCATAGATTAAAGGTCAGAAGAGATGGTGCGATGAAACTCAATAGGTATGGTACGATGAAAATCAGATCAAATCAAGACCGTTGATACACATGCTCTAGATCAATGACAGGGATGAATTGCGGAGAACGAAAGAATAATTAAATGAATCGCTAGTTACAATCCTGCAATCGGTCTTGATCGTCAAATCTCATAAACTCAAAGATCGATGATTGTGTTTGACTCACCAAAAATGCACAATTCAAATTGTGGAGTTTGGGTGACGAGTTAAATCACTCACAAGTTGTGGTTCCATAATCGTCCTTGATCGTTAATATGCTTCGAGAGTCTTCATGACCATTGCATCACCTTTGAGTGGAAGGATAGGATAAGATGAAAGAGATGAGATCTCAATTATTCGAATACCAATCAGTCGTCGAATCAAATTAAGTGGAAGGATAGGATAAGAAAAAATGTGAGGAGGTTACGCTTCGATAATCGCATTTCAAAAGAATTGTGAAATCGAGATATCAAATTACCGGAAGTCCCGAAAGCCAAAATTCTGAAGTCACTCTAAAACGTCGATCTGAGAATACATTTCAGATAGTACTCTGACCATTAGATCAAGGATATGAATATGTGTCACATCGGGAGATCTACGTCATCAGACCATGTTAGCAAGAACATGTGATAGACCACATCAGCAAGGACACATGGCACAGCCAGATAATGACAAGTGTCAAGATGAAATCGACAGATGAGGTACATGTAAATCATGAATCTGAGTGACACGTGGCATCCACTCAGCCCCTTCCATGTCAAAAAGTGACGTCAATAAGTTACGTAACTCCAGGAGATTTACTTCGGGAGTTTTCACCACCAATAAATGACCTATGTCCAAAAGTCGTGAAGCACTCAGGAGTTGAGCCCCGGGTCATAGACCGAGGTCACATGTGAGACGGACCTAGGAAGAGGAGCTAGCGCCCATTTCTTGGAATTCGTCAATTTGGAGATCGGAATATTGGCCGCAGCATACAATGAAAACGCCCGAAGCCCACATCTCTGAAGCCCCCTTTTGGATAGGTGCCTAATCACTGTCAGATGTCATATGAAGACCTACAGAGACTGAAAGATAAGTACAAAGTCGCGGAGTAAATAGTGGCCATCCATCTCAATGCTTGATTAAGTCCTAGCCATCGAATTAAGCAGTGAAAGGTTAAGTGTAAGGATCAAATCTGACCATTGATTTGGTTCCGCAAAATAAATGTGAACCGTTTGATCCATTCGGTGAAATATGATTCTGAAGATTTGAAAGGCGAAGTCCCAACTATCTTCCATCTCATTAGGAGATTAAATCATGACCGTTGATTCTGATAAGCGTACAAGCGCTCATTTGGCCTAGTGTCTAGTCACCATCGTTGGTCATATGGAATAAGAGATATAAAGGAAAAAGTTAAAGCATCACTAAAGTTGATAAGCTCGTGGTTTTGTGTTATCGGTCACATGTAATGGTTTGAAGGAAGCGCCTATGATGATCTCGATTTCTGAAATAATTGCAGAGATTTAGGATCAAGTTAGAAGATGAAATTGATCCATATCTGTGATCAATTTATGAAATGATTCCACAGTAAGAATGAAAAAATTATGATTATGGTTGAGTTAAATGAAGAGGTATGATGCCTCAAAACAAAAGGACATAGTGTATCGCTCTCACACCATTTTGAAGATTATATAAACGAGTAAGAGTTGTAGTTGACTAAACATGGGTTCGAAGCCTCCTACCAGTTGGTGATGGTGAACAAAGGGTGTGGGTGAATCCTGATCAGTTGGTGTTGATAGAAAAGGAAGAATACCTTCCTTCTATGTAACATGTAAAAAAAAAATTGCAGTTAATAGAAAAGAGTTGGTGGTTTTCCCATCTGGGTTCCACGATAAATATTGTGTTAAAATTTTGTTTGCATTAAACAAAAAGAAAATTGATATAATAATTGTGCCACTGATTCACCCCCCCCTCTTAGTGACAGGATCTGATCCTTTATTTATAAGGTAGAGGAATCCCCACCTAGTTTGAATGTGAGTGAGTGAACCATGAAACTATGCACGCAATGTTACCTTTTAGGCATGGTTCCCAACTTCACTAGAATGGCCTTAAATATAATCAAAAACTCATTCTTTGAAACTCCCAGTGACCGAGTGTCCTAGTGAAATCGACGATTAGGGGATTGAGTTGTAACTCAGAGGCTCGACTCCCCGGTATCCTAGTGACCCGGTGTGCTGAAGAGATAAATCAAACCTAGACCATGGATCTAGATCCTAATCCAATGTGATCCAATGTGACATTATCTTGGTCCCATGGACATATGGTGACTTGATACTGGTCCATATTGGCGTCGATGTGGCAAAGAGAAAGACACATTTAGTTGGGCGTTTTGTGTTGTTATGTCTCTCTGATGGGTTCTCTGTTTCCATGTGGCAACTTCTAATTGGATATGCCGGCATGCCATACTATCAATGACCCTTTTGAGTGTCCTTGGTGGCATGCTGAGTTGGCTCCACACGGAAGGATCACGTGGCATTGGACTACCAGGTATCAAGGATTTGTGTTATGTCTTGCTTGTATTTTCGACTTCTTAGGGGCCCGATGGCCCGATAGGTCCTACACATGATGATATGGTTACCATATTGAAAGAAATTATGTAGAAGTGATTTAGTTGAAGATCGGTGGCCTAGTAATCCCAATGGAACTTAGGGATTGTAAACAATCATAAACCGTGATCTAGGGATAACACCCAATGTTATCCGTTTAAATTATCTTGACCAAAATCATAATCCATTAAGTTAAAAACAACATCATTTCCAACATCAACTTGGTCCCATAGAAATGTGGCGACTTGATACCGGTCCATATTGGAATTGATATGGAAAGGAGAAGGATACATGTCATTGGGCATGATGTGTTGTTTGATGTCTCTAGTGGGTCCCCTATGTCAACATGACATCTTCTGATTATATCTGTTGGCATGCCACAATATCATTGACCCATCTGAGCATCCCTGGTGGCATGCTAAGTCAGGATCTACATGGAATTTTGATGTGGAAAGGAACGTCGGTTATCAGGGACTTGTGTTGCAGTTTTTTCAAATGATTAAACATCCTGGTAGGTCAGTGTCCAGTATATTGGATATCAGGTATGTGGAAAAGACACGACATTAATGCTAAGTGGGAATTTGATGTTCGATATGAAACATAGGAAAAGGATCAAATATGGACTGCTATTATAGGCCCAATCCAATCTGGACCGTTGATCCTAAACAATCTGCCTCACTTGGATTTGATGACTAGATTATATCTAGACTGTAGATCTCATGCCCAATTGGATATTGACCGTTGAACAGTCTCGCCTGAGGGGTCCTGAATATGTTGAGGTGGCAAGGGTTACTAGGACATCAGATATCGACAAATTCATAAGGCCTTAACATTTCTACTAACCATCGGGGGCCTGATGTTCGATCTATTAACACTCGTGTATGTTCATGATGCGATATGATCTCCATCCATCGATATGTCTTACTTGTAGTCGTCTGATCAGTCGGTTCGTACCTACTTCCCGACACTTGTTTCCTAGGCCTCCGTCCTATGGTAAGCTCTGCAACTAATAAAATGTATGCCCTTTAGGGGCACAATAGGCCCTGTTTGACCTCCGATAAGCGCTCTAGTGCTTAGATATTTCCTTAGGTGCAAAAGGGCATGCTTTTTTTATTATTTTCTTCCATTTTCCTTGAAATAACCCAGATATTTACTATTCATAGTCTCTAGAAGCTTACCTTCTATATTTAGCTCACTCAGTCTCGACCTTCTATCTTTCAACAAACCTTCATATCAATGGAAAAAAAACATGGTACTAATATCGGTTCCAATGGTGACAACATACCCCTATGGTATACTAAGAAATGTATAAGTGTCTTCTTCTATTGGGTTATAGAGTCTACCTTGAAATGATACATCTCCCTTATACTTGAAAATTGATCCAATATGTAAAACAAAAATGCTCAACAACTTACAATGTTAGAAATCTATCTACTTGCTCATGTAACAAATGGTGAATGAAGTAAAATTTAAAATTCATGGAAAGGAATGGAAAGGAATTATTTATGTACAAGGTAAGAAATTTTGCAGTGTTCAATACTACAAGAAGTGTTTGAGGAAATTCCCATTCATAGGATCCCCAAACAAATCCTTGGACGTTTTGTGTTTTATGTGTCTCCGATGGGTTCTCTATTTCCATGTGGCAACTTCTAATTGGATATGCTGGCATGCCACACTATCAATGACCCTTCTAAGTGTCCTTGGTGGCATGCTGAGTTGGCTCCACACGGAAGGATAATGTGGCATCGAACTACTAGGTATAGGGATTTTTGTTATGTCTTGCTTGGATGTTTGACTTCTTAAGGGCCCGATGGCCCGATAGGTCCCACACATGATGATATGGTTACCAGATTGAAATAAATTATGTAGAAGTGGTTTGGTTGAAGATCGATGGCCTAGTAATCCTGGTGGCACTTAGGGGTTGTAAACAATCATAAACCGTGATCTAGGGATAACACCCAATGTTAGTCGTTTAAATTCTCTCAACCAAACCCATAATCCATTAATTTAAAAACAACGTCATTTACAATGTCAACTTGGTCCCATAGACATGTGGCAACTTGATACCGTCCCATATTGGAATTGATGTGGAAAGGAGAATGCTACATGTCGTTGGGCATGATGTGTTGTTCGATGTCTCTAATGGGTTCCCTATGTCGACATGACATCCTCTGATTGTATCTGTTGGCATGCCACAATATCATTGACCCTTCTGAACATCCTTGGTCTCATGCTAAGTTAGGATCTATGTGGAATGTTGATGTAGAAAGGAATATCGGTTATCAGGGACTTGTGTTGTAGTTTTTTCAAATGATTAAACATCTTGGTAGGTCAGTGTCCAGTATATTGGATATAAGGTATGTGGAAAAGACACAACATTAATGCTAAGTGGGAATTCGATGTTCTATATGAAACATAGGAATAGGATCAAATATGGACTGCTAATCTAGGCCCAATCCAATATGGATCGTTGATCCTAAACAATCTGCCTCACTTGGATTTGATGACTAGATTATATCCAAATCGTAGATCTCATGCCCAATTGGATATTGACCATTGATCAGTCTTGCCTGAGGGGTCCTGAATGTGTTGAGGTGGCAAGGGCTACTAGGACATTAGATATCGACAAATTCATAAGGCCTTAACATTTCTACTAACCATCAGGGGCCTGATGTTCGGTCTATTAACACTCATTCACGTTCATGATGTGGTATGATATCCATCCATTGATATGTATTACTTGTAGTTGTATGATCATTCGGGTCGTACCTACTTGCCGACACTTGTTTCCTAGGCCTCAATCCTATGGTAAGATCTGAAACTAATAAAACTTATGCCCTTTAGGGGCACAATAGGCCCTGTTGGACCTCCGATAAGTGCTTGAGTGCTTAGATATTGCCTTAGGCGCAAAAGGGAATTCTTTTTCTATTGTTTGCTTCCATTTTCCTTGAAATAACCTGGATCTTTATTATTCATAGTCTCTAGAAGCTTACCTTCTATATTTAGCTCACTGAGTCTCGGCCTTCTAGCTTTCAAAAAACCTTCATATCAGTGGCAAACAAACATGGTACTAACATCAGCTCCAATGGTGACAACAAACCCCTATGGTATACTAAGAAATGTACAAGTGCCTTCTTCTATTGGTTTATAGAGTCTACCTTGAAATGATACATCTCCCTTAGACTTGAAAAATGATCCAATATGTAAAACAAAAATGCTCAACAACTTACAATGTTAGAAATCTATCTACTTGCTCATGTAACAAATGGTGAATGAAGTAAAATTTAAAATTCATGGAAAGAAATGGAAAGGAATTATTTATGTACAAGGTAAGAAATTTTGTAGTGTTCAGTACTACAAGAAGTGTTTGAAAAAAATCCCATTCATAGGATCCCCAAACAATTCTCCATCCAGCTGGGCCAACTCATATGTGTTGTTATCTTGAACTACAACAATTTGGAAAGGCCCAAGCCAAATATTATCAAATTTTCCATGTTTCCATTTAGCTTCTCTTCAGGAATCCCACTCCAGGACCATGTCTCCTATCATTAAATTCCTTTCTTTGGTCCTTTTGTCAAAAAAAAATTTCATTCTTTCTTGATGAACCTGGGACTTTATCTTCTCATGTTCTCTTACTTGTTGAATTTCAATCAGTTGGTTGATTCTTCTATGCATAGCATCTGATTCTACCTCCTCATCTTGCAGTAGATTCATCACATGAAGACTGAGTTGAATGGGGAAAATGGATTCCAATCCATATACTAGCTTAAAAGGAGAAGTTCCAATGACCCTCTTAGTGTTGAATCTATATTCCCAAACATCATACTTCAAGTGAGAATCCCATGTTTTTGTTTTTATTTTTATTTTGGGACAACATATACCTGATAATTTTGATGAGGTTATTATTTGAGGATTTAAGCAAACCATTTCCCCGTGGATAGGAAGTAGTAGAGTATCCCAGCTCAATGTTATAGCCTTGGAAAAATTTAACCAATTTGGAAAATTTGAAGGAATGAGAATTATCAATGATGATCTTTCTTGGGCACCCAAATCTAGCCAATATATTCTCCTCAAGGAATTTTATGATGACTGTATCAATTGTTTCTCTTGTAGGATGGCCTCTACCCATTTGTTGAATTAATTTGTGGTTTTCAAGATCCATTTATGTTATCCACTTGTAGTTGGATTTATTTCACCAATGAAATCCAATCCCCACTGTTGAAAAGGTGTCTTGACTTTAATAGGTCTTAGTGGGAGGGGCAACACATTTTTGTTTCCTGCAAACATTTGACATTCTACACATGTTCTAACCATGCAATTTACATCAGAAAACAATGAGGTCCAATTATAATCAGATCTGAGGATATTGTAAGAAGTGGCTCTCCAAGCATGGTGACCCCCACATACTCCCTTTTGAAACTCAGTAAAAATGCCTTCAGTTTCCTCTTCAACCAGGAAATTTAGCAAGATTCCTCTGGGATCCTTCCAAAATAGATTCCCACCCAAAATGAAATACTTTATATTCTTAATTTTAATATATCTAGCCTTATCTTTGTCCCATGTTGGTGAGAAAATTAAATTATGTAGGTAAAATATGATATCCTTATACCAATCAAACTGAGAAAATTTAGAGCTTACCTCCAAGGATGGTTCTTGCGTTTCACCCCCTTAAAACTCTACTACTATGATGTTTTTTTACAGTGCATTCATGCCAAAATCCTTTCAATCAGACTCAACCAAAAAAATTTCTATTCCTTGTCCTTTTACTAGTTTTGTGGGCTTGATCTCCACATCATACTCCTGAATTTTGGAAATCCATTTACCCCTTCTTCCCTCACTATCAGGTTGTGTGAGAATGTTCTTTATAGTACTGGTGGGTACATAAGACAATATCTTTGAAAGAAATATATAGTCTCTAAATTCTTTCAATTCTTTGACCATAGCATAAGCTTGTTTCTCTAGGCTAATATATTTCAGTTCAACATATCACAAGGCCTTCCTAAAAAAGTCTATGTGATGCTCATGATTTTCTTCATTTTTTTGCAACAACACAACAACTATGGTGTGTACTGAGGCAAAAGAGAAAATGAGGAAATGCTTATCATAATTTGGGTTGACTAGACTAGATATTCCCCTAATGATTCTTTGATCTACTGAAAATATCCTTTAGCTTCAACAATCCATTTGAATTCGTGATCTTTCTTTAACATGTCAGTGATATGTTTTACCATTTCAGCAAAACTTGGGACACACCTTCTCAGAAAATTTATTCTTCCCAAGAAAGATTGCACTTCTTTATTGTTTATAGGAAAGGAAATTTGTTTGATAGCCTCAACCCTTTTTGAATCTATCTTGAATCCTCCCTTGGATACTATATGACCCAAAAGTTTTCCTTATTTCATATAAAAACAAGAATTTTTGGGATTCAAGGAAATCCCAAATTTCCTACATTTCACAAAGGTTTTCATTAAATGCTTGATGTGATCTTCATCTGTATTTGAGAATACAATCATGTCATCAAGATATATAGCAATGAATTTGTCCCTCTTTCCTACAAACGCAATGTCCATAACTCTCCTAAAATTTGCTTCTGCATTTATCATACCAAAAGGCATTTTTTCATACATGAAAGTCCCCCAAGGCTTTGGGAAGGATGTATTTTCTATGTCATCAAGGTGCATTTCCACTTGAATGTATTATGAGAAACCATCCATCATGGAGATTATGATTTCCCCTACTAGTTTCAGCAGCATGGGATACATATTAAGAAGAGGGTAGTTATCCTTCAATGAGAATTTATTTAGGTTCCTGAAATCCACACAGAGCCTTATTTCTCCACTCTTTTTTTTTATTGGAACTAGATTGGCTACCCATTCAGAGTACCTTAGGGGAATTATAATTTGGGAATATAGTAATTTTCTCACTTCTTTCTCAATGGTAGGCAGAAGAAGAGGATTAAATTGAATTAGTTTCTTCCTGAAAGGTTTAGTACCAATTTTGAGGGGTATTCAATGTTGTATGATTCTGGTATCATAAGTTTTTAAATCCTCAAACTTTTAGGAAAAATTTCCATGTATTCTTTGAATAGATGAAATAATTTTTTTAATGTATTAAGTCTCCTTTTTTGTCCCAATATTACATTCTTAAATGTTTTCATCCTTGGGAAGTACAATTGAATTAACAAACACATCGTTCCTATCAAACATCTATTCTAAAGGTACCATCCCTTTGGGAATGAAATTATTCTTGAGCTACAAGAATTTATGCCCAACCATGTAATTACTGAATTCATAGATCTCTTTAGTTTCATTCCCAATCACGTGTTTGGTATATTATTCATCACCTGAATCAACGTGAGTATTTACAAACTCATCTATCACCTCCATGAACTTTTTTATTTGTTGGTCATATTGAAAAACTTGTCAGTATTTGATATTATCAGGGATGGATAGTCTATACCTCATCCCAATCTCATATTTAACTTGGGGGATGACTGGTGGTTTTAAATTACTAGTTGTTGCTACTAAATAATCGGCCTACTAGCTAAAATCTCTTGGAACAACACAAATATTGAAAAGCTCCACAAAAATTATCAATCATATCCCATACCTGATTTATGTATGGCCTCATTCTTAGATGCCTTGTTTGGTAGACACCCTTTATTTTCTGCACCACTAGATTTGAATCTCCAAATGCCACCAACTTGGTAATTTTCATTTTGCTTGCTTCCTCCAAGCCTAAATTCAAGGCTTCATATTCAGCTATGTTATTTGTGGCCTCAAACTCTAGCTTTTAGGACAAATGAATTTATTTTTTGGTGGGAGATATGACCACTACACTAGCCCCAACCCCTTCTTTTGAATATGCCCCATCAAAAAGCATTTTCCATATACCATCTATCTCTTCAAGAGGACTTACACAAGGATTTGCAAGTGTTGGGGTTTCATTGTACTCCTCATTCATAGATAGGATAAAATAACCAATATCTTCATCAAAAACATATATGGGATGATTTATAGGGTTGTTCTGGTGACAACATAAAACAATTTGTCTCTATGTACAACCTTCTATGTTCCCCTCCAAACATTGGTACAGTGGCATAAGTCATATCCATCTGCATAGTACCTCCTATCTTACTTTCCCATGTTTTGGATAGTAGCATGTCATAATTAGCAGGCACATCATCCACCACTATGTCCATATTGATTCTCTTGATAGGAAGCCAAGACAATGTGACTACCATGTCCTTGATCAATCCATAACACTTCAGTTTTCTAACATCAAAATGATAGAGGCCGTGATATGGCCTAGTTATTTCCAAATCCAACTTTTCCATGACTACTTTGGGCATGAGGTTAAGCGATGCTCCAGAATCAAGCATACAATTATGAAACATTTTATTGTGGATATTTAAGGTCACATAGAAGGGTGCAACACAATATTCATTTTCATCAATGTGGGGGCCAAAAAACAATTGTGGGACAATCATCCTACACATTCAAGGTATCGGGAGGGGTTGTCCCCTTTCCCTATATGACCTTCTCAATTTTTTTATGGTATGAGGGGTTTTTGGCAAGCTCTACCAAAGGTACATGAATATTGATTTTAGACAGCTCAAGTTCAATGTTGAAAGGTCAAACTGATTCCTCAAATTATTTATGATCTTTTTCTCTTTTCAAAGGTTCCAAAACCTCATTTACCTAAGGAATTTCTAGAAATTCTTTGGCTTTATCTTTGAGATGTCTTGTTCTAGGATTATTAGGATGAGGATGGATATCTAGAACAAACACTTTTTTCCTAGGCCTGAGATCATACTTCGTATGCATCTCAACCTACAATGCATCAAGAAACATTATGTACTGAACTGAGGATAAATCTTCTTGGTTTGGCTGATTTTTAGGAGTCTGTTTCCTAGGATTTAAAGAATATTCATAGTCATTTTGAGTTACATGTATGGAATTATTCTCACCCTAGAGTAGGTGAATTTACTCTATGTATTCAACATATTCCTCCTCCATTACTTCTTCAACAAAGTTTTTATCATTGTTGGTCTTTACAGGGGGTTGGATGGGTTGTTCCTCATTTATTTTTTCTCTTCTCATGAGTTGTGGATTATAAGATCTTTTGAACTGATTAGGGTTTCTTATGGCTCCTTATTGAGGATATTTGTTTGCATTATTATGTTCTACTCCAATATTTGCATATTTTTTGTTAAGTTCTTGATAAGTTTGGACATTTCATCCATCTTTTCTTATTGGGAATATTTATTTGGATCAAAGGTACCATAATCTTCTCTGGCCTTTTTCTTTCTACTTGATCATGTTTATGCTTCATTTTACTTGATGCAATCACGTTCCCTTCGATTTCTATTGCATCCTATTTCATTATAATAAGAGTTGGGGATATCCTTCCCTTCAATACCATGGAAAAATCAACATCAAATTCCCCAACATATGTAACTTTGGCTATTAGTTGTAAAGGTTTGATGTCTCTAGAGATTTTATTATAGATCTTGTTGAACCTTCTCCTGAAGTCATCAATAGTTTTATTATCTCTTTTTATGAGTGGTCAAAATTAAATTAGGTAGTATAGACTATCCCTTTTTTAATCCCACTGTTTCATAAAATAAAATTATAGAGCATGTCAACTATCAATTGAAGCAACATGTATCTCTCTGAACCATTTTCTAACGTCTCCCTCTAAATTTTCGATGAATAGCCTCATGAAGACATCTTAATGCTCCACAAGAAGTTCGTTTGTAAAGTCATGGAAAGAAATCATGTTTTCTTCATCTGAGCAAGTTTTACCCCCATCAAATTTTGGCAGATGTTTCAAGTAGTTCTCAGGGAGATCATGACCATTTATATGCAAATTCAATGGGGAAAATATGGCAGTGACCCAAGGATTTACAAGTACTGGGGGAGGATGATTTCCCCCATATATTCGTCCACCTAAGACAACCATGATATTGTACAAAATGATGTCGAAGCGGAGAGCCTACTTCTTGACATAATTCTAAAGGGGAATCCTTAAGTCATATCAAAGGTTATGTGAGAAAATTTGAAGTATAATGTGAATTTGCAGGTATATTGATCATAACTAGAGATTCAATACTACTATGAAAAATAGAAGGAGATGTTTCTAGATAAATTTTACTTGAAGAAGAAAATATATGAAGTTTTATGATGTTTCTCCAGGTCACATGATTTTCTGGATCTGATTATAATGGAAACTGATCATGATCAGGGTTACTTCTGGTAGATGCCAGGTTTTTCGTCCATGGAGTCTCCAAGTGAAATGTTAAAATCCAGATGTATGAGGCTTGTTCACCATCAAGGATCAAAACTCACAATGTCACATCCCAAGGAAAAAAGTCTTCAAATNGATCAGGGTTACTTCTGGTAGATGCCAGGTTTTTCGTCCATGGAGTCTCCAAGTGAAATGTTAAAATCCAGATGTATGAGGCTTGTTCACCATCAAGGATCAAAACTCACAATGTCACATCCCAAGGAAAAAAGTCTTCAAATCTCGTTCCCGACAACAACACCATTTCATATGTTATCCCTCGAGATGTTCCAGGATATTATTGCAATGATGTCGAGGAACCCTGCGGGATAAAACTCAGGATGAGTCTTAAAGCCACATGTAAAATAAGGTAATTGTGTAATATTTCTTTAGTTTCTCTCTCTCTCTCTCTCTCT
>SNQJ01S0023601.1:166186-179181 GCA_010110895.2 Picea sitchensis
ACCAGCCTTAAATCCTTTGAGAAGACCAACTTTAAGTTTCCGGTGGCTCTATATTCCCAGTGTCCAGTGGTCGGTTAAACCAGACCAGACTCACGATTACATGAGGATTTTTGTAGGAGGAATTCCAGTGCTTGTTGGTCGGTGCATTATTAAATTTTATGAGGATTTTTGTAGGAGGAATTCCAGACTCACTTTAAAGGTGCATTATTAAATTTTATGGGGACCGATGGACCTGTGGTCGATGACAAGTTTTAATCCCCGATGGTCTAGTGAACCGGTTAAGCGAGCCTATTGGTGGTGACAGGTATTATCCTTAGTGATCTGGTGGTCCCAATGGTTGGTTAACAATAGTGTTAGATGTAGAGAATTCAATCTGGTTAAGTGAAGAGGTTTAAGAAAGAATAAGAGGGGTTTAAATCCGATCGAGGTGCCATAAATTTTTGGTATCAGAGTAGGTCCTAATACCTACTTTTGAGTGTGGAAACCAATTCCAATAAGAATTTTTGAAGATTGTGAATATAAGTGAAGGAAATAGAGTTTGAATAATTTTTGTATCATAGGATAAGAGGAAAGCTAATATATGTGAAGACAAGAGTTGGAGAGAAAAACTCTAGTGAGGTCTGTAGGTGATGATGTTTTTATTTTAACTCTGGTAAAAGTAGTCATTGTTTGTGCAAGTAGTAACAACAGAGAAAGAAGAAATTATGGTAGCCCTACAACTAGAGAAGCTATGACAAAGGAAGAGAGGGAAAGTGAATCTCTCAAGAGGAAGTGGGTAAAGTGCATAAGCCAACCTAAAACTATAGTAGCTGATGGGAAGAGGAATTTTAAATGGTTATATTGGAGATAATCATAGAAATAGCAAGCGGCTAGGTGTTGGATAATTGGTTTTCAATGATGTTTTTGGACATTTGGTTGTCATTGATGTCAACAATAGTGGTTTTAATTGATGTTAATAGAATTGATGGGTGCATTTGAATAAGTCTACAAAGAAGCCCTAGAGGTATGGTCATGAAGCCCAAATTTGTTTGAGGAATAAGAACATGAAGGACAATGTGAATGCAGGTAACACACTCATATATGGATAGTCCACATCATACCATTTTCAACGGTAGGTGGTTCGTCACGTAGTTCCTCACGGTTGAGGAATTATGAGGTCATGAAATTGGAAGCCCCGAAGAATGGTTAAGAAGCCCCTAAACAATTACAGGTCATTAATTAGAAGGGTAAAGTGGTTATAACAAGAAAGTACATATCGACCCTAAAGTCGAGGAAATATGTCACATGGAAAAGTATAAATACACTTCAAGAAACCTCTCATTCTTACACACATAACTTTATTGAATATCTTCTATCTGAGCACACTCAATAAATTTGGTGAATATGAGGTAGCGAGCTTGAGGCAATGGAGGAAGTGTGAAGAAGAAGTTTCATAATTGCAGAGGAGAGTGAGGGTTTTTGAGAAGCTCTAGTTTGGCTGACCCCTGTGGGTCAGACTACTGGCATCCAGCAAGGCACTCATGTGGGTTTCTTAGTGCATGTCATGCGAGGCCCCGTGTGACACTTGTCTTGGTCTCGTGAGGCTAAGACAAATCTGGGGGAGGATGCCAGTACCAGGTTGTTGAGGCCGAGGAAAAGATACAGGTCTGTTATCTTATATATCAATTCAGATACGAGTGAAAATGTGTGTCTATATGCATGTATTGAGGGTTACATGTTGATGATGTTATGGTGCATGCTTGAGGCATGTCTTTGGTATCTTATTGAGGCATTGGTATATGCTTGAGGCACATATTTGGTGCATGATATAAGGCACATATTTGGCACATGTATGAGGTAGATTTCTTGGTGATATTGATGCATGTTTGATGCACTTCTTGATGAGGTTATGACACATGTTTGAGGTACATGAATTGTGAGTTTTGGTATATGATTGAGGAAGATCATGAGTGATATGGAATATGATTTAGCTATATGAATTTGGTGTTGTGGTATATTCTTGAGGCATGTCTTGGTGATGTTGGTACATGTTGAGGTACAACTTAGTGATGTTATGGTACATTGATCATAAGCATATCTTGGCTATATTTGTATCTTGGTATCTTGTCTATCTTGGTTATTCTTGAGGCACTTCATTGATGATATCTTATGGTACATGATGTATGGCATGATTGAGGCATATCATGAGTGATATAGTGTATTGTTGATGCATGAGATGGTATATGTTTGATATATGGTTGACATACGTGATATGGTACATGGTTGGTATACTTGGTATGGTATATGTTTGAAGCACATGTTATGGTACAGGTTTTGTTTCATGAGTTGATGATGATATGGTACATTTCTAGAGGCACTTCTTGGTGATCTTGATGTACATGGTATGGTACAGGTTGATGTACATGGTATGGTATAGGTTGTGGTACATGGTTTATGTACATGGTATGGTACAAGTTGTGGTACATGGTATGGTACAGGTTCTGGTACATAGATGATGGTTGATGTACATGGTATGGTACATGTTCTGGTACATGGTTGATGATTGATGTACATGGTTTGGTGATGGTTTTGATATCCATGTAAGTGGGTCTGGTTTATGATGGTAAATCCATGACAGTGACAGTGATGGTCACAATGACATGTTGGATGATTGGTTGATCATGAATGACATGTTGATGTGACAGTGATAGTGACATGTTGGTTGATGACAGTGGAAATTATAGGTTGATCAATGGTAGTGACTGTTTGAGTCTACACTTATATTTCAGGGCAGTAGGACGGGGCAAGGAAAGGAGGTTGTAGCCTCCTTTCGGTTGGTGACGAAGAACTCAAGGAGTTAGAGATTCCTTCAGGTTGGAGCCTATAAATCATGGGGTCATATATTCCTTATGGTTAGAGGTAGAGGAAATAGGGAGTTGGAGCTTCCTTTAGGTTGGAGCTTGTAAACTAGGGGGTTGGAGCCTCCTTCCAATTGTAGTTGGAGAATTCAAGAAGTTGTAGCTTCCTTCAGGTTGGTGCCTGTAAATAAGGGGGTTGGTACCTCCTTCTAGTTGGTGCTGGAGAATTTGGAATTTGGTGCTTCCTATGAATGTATTCTTGATATATATAAGAAATCATTTTGTGTTTTTCTCCCAGTTGGGTTTCCATGTAAATTCTGGTGTACTGTGTATATGTGGTTGTTTATTATGCACTCATGAGTGATATTGTTTATGATGCAATGAGATACTGAATCCATAAGTGATAAATATTTGATATTGCTTATAAAGTTGAATTTTATATATACTATGATTGGAAGTGGTAAAAAGTGTTCATACTGATTCACCCCCCCTCTTAGTATTCCAACACTAGGTTTAGGAGAGGAGCTTGGTGAGGTATTTCATAATAGGGTGAAATAGACATGTTATTGCAGAGGCTATCTACAACTCATTGTTGAGCATGGATAAGCTCACAAAGGAAGAAATGAATATGAATAAATAAAGTCAAAGGAAGGGTTTAGAGGAAATAATCCAAAACAATATGGATGCCAAAGAGTTGAGAATTGAAATAGAGATAGTTGAGTTAAATGAGAGGCTCAATCTAGTGGTGAAACTACTACAAGAGAGAGTTGAAGAAGACCATATAAGTGGATGGATTTTGAAGAAGAAGGTCAAGCGACCTATCAAGAAATTGATTGCAAGGAAGCTAAGACACAATATGGAAGTTTGGATAAAGACGGAGGATAAATTCAAAAAAAATGAGTATGGGAAGCAATCCTTTGGAGCAGGACACATAGTTCACACTTGTGAACCAAAGAAACGAGCAACGAGTAGAGAATATGGTGATGAGAGACCTTTTGAGATTCACAAGAGTTCATATCAACATTAGTAAGAGATACTAAGAGTATCAACCGAGACTAAGGCGTTTTATGCTTTTAAAACTAAGGTTTTTTGTGCATGTGATTGCAAGTACTGAAGATCATGAAGACATGCAACCATTAGTAGTTGTTATTAAGAAACAAGATGATGAAGGATTTCCTTATGAGGGCATAGAAGAAAGACATACCCAAAAATATGTCATAAAGGCAAAAAACAAAGACATTTTGAATTAAATATGTAATGTTCCATGAGATGGAAAGAAAGATAGACAGAAAGCCAATCTTGTGACAGGCTCAAAATAAAACATCAAAAAAATTCCAGAAGAGGGTAAATAAGACAAGAAGAAGTAGAGGGTGAGGTAATTAATTTATCTCTTCATATTTTTTCTAATGAGTAGGAGCATGTGTTGACAATTAATGAGCAGAAAAGTTTCTTGAGAGACAATAACAAACTGTTGAGATAAAAGACTCTTAAAAAGAGTAGATGTTGCATAGAGGAGGATGATAAAGAAGACAATGATAAGGATAAATCTATCCAAGATATTACAACAAGTCCAGAGGAGACCATGAGGAATGGAAAACAAGGAAACATCCAAGAAACCAGAGATAAGTTTTTAGAGAATGACAAGAAGTATGCACAACAAAAAGATGAGGAGCAAGAGGTTCTTTGTGCAAGCAACAAATAAAGTGATGATAAGTGTAATTAATACGTTGAAAAGTAACAAATAGTTTCAAAAGATGAATGTACAAATGGGGCAGAAAAATACACATCTTCAACAAACAACAAGGGATTTCAACAAAGGATGATAACAATTATTCTTACAATGTTAGTAGTCATTTTTATGGTTGTGAAAGAGACTCTACATATTAATGGGAAAATTGTTTTCTATCATAAATTTGTTTCATGTGCAGGGACATAAATAAGAATAGTCTCGAGAGTTGCAAGTAGGTAGGATTTCATAAAGAAGCAAGAGAAATGGAGAAGGAAACTAAGTTCCTTACAAATTTACAAAGAAGAGAATGAATGAGGAGGAAGAATTTCTATAATTTTTCCACAGATTCAGGACATTGTTGAAATAATGTTCAATGAAAGGGAGCCTAGAGTGCATGCGCAAAAATAAGTTTTGAAAAATAGAGAGAATTATCGGGATGTTGTTGGCAACAGAAGATATGTAGAAGTACAAAAAAAAATGAGCCACAACAATAACATGCAACAACAAAATACAAATTTGAGCATTGAAGAATAATTTTGAAAACATTTTATGAAGTTCAACAAAAAAGACAAGTTAGATGAAGGTACTTGTGGTAACAAGGAAAGTGAATAGTAGAAAAACAAAGTATGGTATCTGGGAGGAATTCAACAAATAGAAGACTCATGAACATTATTTCATGAATGTTTTGTACCCCGGGAGTCTGATGTAGGAGCATAGTTCCCAAAATCAATGTTTTTGATCATGCCTTAGAGGGTCTTGAAATTTTTCCCAAGGGAGTGGGTTCCCGTTGTTGAATTAATTATATTTTATTTTATAAGTTTAAAAGTAGGTTCTATAAGGTTTTAGATAAGATGAGTTTTTTTTTACTCTACCATATATTGTAATCAAATTTGCCTTGTTAGCAGATTTCAAGGTTTAGAAGGGATATTAGAAATATGAGTTTTCTTTTCAAGGTAAATAGTTCAGGATGTTTAGGATCTGAAGTGATTGGGAAGTTATATTCCTTGTGTATATATTGTAATCCTTCAGGAATAATAGGGAGGTGGACAGGGCCAAGGAAGCACCCAAGCCATGTAAAATCAGGCCAATAAGAAAAGTAGGTGATTTTGAGTTGCAAAATTAATGTATAGAGTCATTTATTTCTTGAAGTATTGTTTTATTCCTCCATGTTGTGTGTGAATGTATTCTTCTAATATATTTTATGTTTATGAGTGTTCAATGTACATGTGAATGATTTAATATAGAATATGTATTTTTTCTCATGAATGAGAAACATAGATAGATATTTAATAATAATAAATCCTATGAACTTCAAAATAGATTAGGGATCTGCATATTAATATCAGGTTTTCTAAGAGATGGTGTTCCCAAATTGTGAATTGGGTCTCGATTTAGCAATGGATCAATTAGTATAAGAGTAGAATTCCTTAAAAATATAATTTTGGAGTGAATTATAACTCTAAACTAGGGGTGATTCAATTTGAATTCTTGAGTACTGTTATTGCAGATATTTGGATCGCATAAATAGAGAAATCCCTAGTTTTCTTTGTTGAAGTCTATGTAAATATTTAGCTAGTGAGAAGACGTGGTAGAGTGTCCACGAGTATGAAAATTGAAGGAGAATATTTGATCATTGATCATCGTAAGAGATCAATGACCATAAACGATTGGTAACTAGACTGGCCTTAAATCCCTCGAGAAGACCAACTTTAAGTTTTTGGTGGCTTAAATCCATGTAAGACTTCAGGCATAACAAGGAAGTTGGTAGGGCCAAGGAAGTTCCCAAGCTATGTAAAATTAGGACAATAAGAAAAGGAGGCAATTTTGAGATGTAGAATTAATTTATAGTCATTTATTGAAGTGCGTGGATGCCTTCTTCTAATATATTTTATGTTTATGAGTGTTCAATGTACATGTGAATGATTTAATACAAAATATCTATTTATGCTCATGAATGAGAAACATAGATAGCTATTTAATAATCAAGGTTCTTATGAAATTAGAAACATATTAAGAATTTTTTATTAATCTCAGGTTCTCTAAGAGATGGTGTTTCCAAATATTGAATTGGGTATTGATCTGATGACAAATCGATTAGTATGAGAGTAGAGTTACTTAAAAATATAATTATGAGTGAATTAGAACTATGAACAAGGGGAAATTCAATTCGAAGTCCTAAATATTTTTATTGCAAATATTTGGATCGCATAAATCAAGAAAGCCATAGTTTTCTTCATCCAAGTCTGTGTAAATATTTATCCAATGAGAAGACGTGGCAGAGTGTCCATGAGTATGCAATTTGAAGGAGAATATTTGATCATTGATCATCGTAAGAGATCGACGATCATAAACGATTGGTAGTCAGACTGGTCTTAAATCCCTCAAGAAGACCAACTTTAAGTTTTTGGTGGCTCTATATTCCCAGTGTCTGGTGGTTGGTTAAACCAGACCAGACTCTGTGATTATATGAGGATGTTTGTAGGAGGAATTCTAGTGCCTGATGGTCGGTTAAACCAGACTGGAGTAAAACTTTAAAGGCACATTTCTAAAGTTTTTGGGGATTGGTGGTTGTTGACAGGTTTAATCCTCGATGGCCCAGTGACCGGTTAAGAGAGCCCAATGGTGGTGACAAGTATTATCCCCGGTGGTCTGGTGGTACCGATGGTCGATTAACAATAGTTTTAAACACAAATAATTCAATCTGTTTATGTGAACATGTTTAACAAAGGATAAGAGTGGTTTAAAGTCGATCAAGGTTCCATCAATTTACTCATCTCAAAATATGATTCCCTTTTCTTGTTTGAAATTCCCTTACATACCAAAAATTCCAAAGAATAAAGAATGCACATAATATACAAATTGTATGGCTGCAAAATAATTTGTTTCTGCTATATATGAGTATCTTGAAGAGGTACAAAACATAAGAATGTTGGATAGTCCTTTTTTTTTATTGATGCTAGATGAAAGTATAGATTGTAGTTTAAAAAAATACCTTATGGTTTATGACACTTTTCTAGACTCAAAATGCATGAGGCCTCCAATTTCATAGTTTTTAAAGCTCATAATTGTTTTTTATGGAAGAGGGAAAACAACATATGATGCAATCGATTATTTAAATGAAGCAATGGGCCTTTTAAATAAAATATTGATAGTATTTCCCACATATGGTGCTTCATCAATGGTTGGAAATGAAAATGGCTTTGTTAATTTTTTGAAAAAGGATGTACCTAATATTGTAGGTGTTCATTGCATTATTCATCATGAATCTTTAGTTTCATTAGATGCTTCCAAAACAATACATGAATTATTATTTGTTGAGAAATTGTCAAATAAGGTATAGTCTTGGGTGCAAAATTGTACTAAAAGAAATAGTCAACTTATTTCTCTACAAAAACTTATGCGACTTGAAACTCTTCAATCTCTTCAAGTCAATGGAGTTAGGTGGATCTCAACAGAACAAGCCATTGAAAGGATTGTTGTATTCATGCCTCCCAGATTTACATTGTGGAAAAATGAAAGGAATGAATCATGGTATGATAAGGCAAGGATATTTTCAGTTTAGTTTTGTTTATATATGCTTGCAAATGTAATGCGTGAACTAAACATGTCACAATAAGAAAATCCAGGAAGATTATGTTGATGTTACCTCTTTAGGGGAATCCATATATGTTACTATAAACACTTTAAAAATGTGGTTTTTAAAAATTGACACATTTGCAGATGGCACACGTAACTTATCTAAGTTTTTTTATCTAGATATTCTTGATAAAGAGGGAATTATTCATAGGCATGAATTGTGATTTGTAGCAATTCCACATGCATATGGTGATTATGTTGATACACAAAAGAAAGAATGGAAACCTTGTATTAATGGTTCACTAGAGAGTTGCAAACGACTTTCAAAAGAATATGTTCAAGCTCTTGTAGAGAGTTTGATTGGATGATTCCTTGATCTTTCTTTTTTCGACTCTATAAGGATGTTTAACCATTGTGATTAATTACAGGTGTTATCACTAAAATTTTGTCCGCAAATGGTTACAGGAATCTAGCATCTTCAAACAGCTATGAGTCCACCCATGGACCAAAATTACCAAAAAAGAATTTCCAAAAGGTCCAAACCTATACAACCAGTTATAAGATCAAGATGTGCTATGACCACACTGGGCGCGTGCGCACATGCACCATTAAGAAATGCAGGAAAAGTGCGCATGCACACGATGCGTGACTATGGATGTTAAAAGCCGTGCACACCTGAGAACAACGCATTTATGATGTTGGTCAGCCTCCCACCCACTTCTAGTTCATCTTCCAAGTCGATTTGACATCCAAATCCTGGCTGGATCCGGTTGGGTGGCTGGTCAAAGACCTAAAGGTGCCCTAAACAACCCCTTTTCACACTAAAAGTTGGTTGCACAATACCTCAAAGTGGTGCTATAAAACAAGGCCATGGGTGCACTACATTTTCAAGGAATTCATTTGCAAGGTTATGTTGCTGCTATTCTCTTGGGGAAACCTCTTTTCTTATCAAAAGCATACTAGAACCATTCCATTTGGGAAATCCACATCACCTTTTGAGTGGGTTAGCTTGGGATTCTTTCACCATTTCTTTCAAGTTTCCAAGTTGTAAGAAGAGCTCAATATTGGGGGTTCAAGATCCCTCCCTTAGAGGAAGAAGGGAACCAAAGTCCCCTTTCTCTTTGGTGTTTTCTTTTCACTAATACAATCATTTCCACTGGTGACATGAGTCTTGTTTGTTTCTTGTTCTTATGTCCTTATGCACAATAATTTAGTTGTTTTTTCCTTTCCTAGTTTAATTCTTAGCTTAGTCTTTTATGTTTATTCTTCTAACCCTTTCCTTTAATGTTGTCTTGCTTAGCTAACCCAACTAAGCTTGTAAGCACTTCTGTTTTTCTCATTTAGGTGAAAAAAGAGGTGCAACAGATTGACGAATCCACTAGGGAAAGGTATCAATTTCCTACCCCATTTGGGTTATTTTATCTCTTCTGTTTACTTAATTAACCCGCAGGTACCATAATCGACCCAAGCTGACCTGCAAAACATCAAATTCAAAGCTGAGTTGGGAGAATTCCATCCAGGATTTTCTTCACGGCTGTGTGATAGTTGTGCACGAGTTTATTGGCCCACAGTTGTGCATCGTGCGCACATGCACCAAAAACACTACATTACTTTGCGGCTTCTACGCACCTGCGCTCAAAAACCTATTTCAGTTCATGCATTGGCACTTAGAGCACCTCTGTCTAGTCTGAAACTCACACACCTGTGAAAAAAGCACACATTGTAAGCTTTCTATGATCTGTTGAAGGCCCATAACCTTCTTAAAAATGATTCCATGCATGTTGTAATCTGCACCACACTTACATAAGTCTTTTAGGTACCTTAACTTCATTGAACCCAATCATGCAGTAGGAGGTTGAAGGGAAACCCTAGCAGAAGGAAGCCTGGGCAGTGAGGATCTGAATAATGGCGGCCATGGCTATCAGCTCCAGCTCTGCGACAGTCCGCATTGGTTGCAAGAAGTCTGCTTTCGTCTCCAATGCATCGTCGTCGGCTCGATCTGAGTTTGCTGGATTGCGGCGCATGGATTCCACGTTTGACACGGGTTCAAGTCATTTCTTATTTGCTCAAATGCAGAGGAATGTTCAAGCCGTCGGCAATGGCTGTCGCGGAGTTTTCAACATGGCGGGCACTGGGAAGTTCTTTGTTGGTGGCAACTGGAAATGCAATGGCACAAAGGATTCCATTTCAAAGCTTGTTACTGAATTGAACAGTGCAAAACTTGAAGATGATGTAGTCCGTCGATTGGTGCTATCAGAGGAGATGCAAGAGGCCGAAAATGCTCATTTATCAGGTCTACAGCAGGACGAAGATTCAAACAAGGATCGGTGGCAGAGAGACTGGGGTTTGCTGAACCGACATTATTTTGTGGACGAATGCTTGACGGTCGAGGCCGCTGATGAGGTGAACCAGCAAGAACTAAACCCTAGCCGCCACCGCCGCTGCCTTAACCGACATAGCAGCAAGACTAGCTCCGAGATCATTGTAAGCTTCCCCCTTTTCCTCAAAACCATTGCCGGATATTCTCTCTGTATGCAGGTTCAAGACTCACACTCTGTATCTGAGCTCAAAACCCAAATCCACCATGCCACAGGGATTCCGCCTAAATTCCAACAACTAATCTTCGAAGGCCGACAGCTTGGAGATGGCTCTCTGCTACGAGATTACGGAAACCTAAAAAACGCAACCATTTCTCTCACTTCTCGGTTGCGTGGAGGAGCGCCTTCAGTGACCCATCCAAGCTCTTACAAGCAGGCTGTGAAATCAGGGACTTCCGCTCCTTTGAAGCTCCAGGCAGAAGCTTCAAAAGTAAAGGAGCCCTTTGGAGGCACCTTCATTGTGGAGCAGTGTGCAGAACCTCCAACAACAGAATTCGAAGACCCCCAAGTCTATGGCTATGCCTTTCTCTACCAGACCAAATCCCTCATTTGCCGCTTCAACGGACTTTGGCCATCAGCCCCTGCGCTAAAGGAATGGGTTAACAAGACCTGGTCAGAGGGTCATGAGCTATTCTTCTGTTCCAAGGTATTCTTCATTGTCAACTTCTCCACCGAAGCCGAATGTCAGCGCATACTAAAGCAGGGTCCTTGGTTTTGGGGCAGATCTGGTCTCTCCATGCAGCGATGGTTCCCGGAGTTCAATCCACTGACCATGACAACCATGACTACACCGGTATGGGTAAGACTACCCAATCTACCCCTGCATTTTTATTCTGCATATTTTTTACCCACCCTGGGCAATGCATTGGGTAGATTCATCAAGATAGACACAGAGAGAATAATGAAAGGATTCATCACTTTCGCCCGCATCTGCGTTGAAATTGACCTCAGTCAAGGGCTTTCGGATAGGATTCTTATATATTAGGGTGATGGAGATCCTTTCATACAGATGGTCGATTATGAGAACACCGCCTTCAGATGTCGCTCCTGTCAGCAAACAGGGCACCTCCAAGCAACTTGTCCTCTTTCCCCCACCCCTCCCACAACTTCTGGAACACGGAAAAGAGTCAATGGTTGGCAAGGACCAAAATCTCACAAAAGCCGCCCGATCCCCTCCTTTGACAACAAGCAACATCCCAAAGATGCTCCAACTCCTTCGCCTTCCTCAATGCCTTCACAGACCCCAACTTTCGATCAGCAGCCATATGTCGACCCAAAACACCAGCCTGTAGCCTCGGCACAAAATCCTGCAGTTTCAGAAGCCATGACTCCAACTCCTGCAATTAACTACTTGCACCCACCTCATGATAAGGGGGAAACAAATGACACAATCATGATCTCAGCATCGCTCCCAGGGACTCAGAAGAGACCTCATGAATCAGACAACTCAGACAGCGACAAAGAAGCACCATGGAATTCAACAGCTCAAGATTTTGGCACTTCCTCAGACCATTTGGCTTTGGTGGTAAAGGCCGTTGAGCCTACCAGCCCCTCCGGTTGGATTGATGTTCGCAAAAAAAAAGGAAGAAAGGATCCTCATTGGCAAACACAATGATCTGGTCCTTCTCCTTCTATTGTATTATTTCATCTGGATCTCCTTTAGCATAGGCTAGTTTCAAATGATCCCCTGTTCTCTTTCTGGGGGGTGTTTTCCCATCCGCAAATCAATGTATTACTTTGTACTCTTTTCCATGGATTGAATAGAAGGATTCTCCCCTCTCTTACTTACAAAAAAAAAAAAAATCTGCACCACACTTACATTCCCTCTCATATAAAGGGATTAGTCAAAACACATAGGCAATTAGGGGTTAAAAATCATTATTTTTGCTCTTTTTGCTTTTTATTTCGCCAAATGGATGGCTTGCTTTGACTAAAAGTTGGAATCATTCTACATCACATATAAAACTTGCATTGGGACTAGAAGTTGGATATCAAATTTTGAGTATTCTCTTCTCTCGCGCTCCAAAGTGATCTTGAGAATCAGAAAGAGGTTGAAAGACAATTTCATCTCCCTTAAAAGGATAAAATCTTTAGGAGAGGACAATAGCCCCCTCGGGACACCTCTTAGTTTATTTTTCAAACACATCTCAAGATTGTAATGGGCCCATACATGCCCACATGCTACAAAGATAAGATAGTGTTGAAATTTACTTTCTTAGATTAAATCACTAGGGAAGTTTAAAGGTTTTGTAACGGGCCCATACATGCCAACATGATCACAATCTAGGATACTTTCAAAGATTTCTTAGATTAAATCACATTAGGGAGTTAAAGGAATAGTAAAGGACCCCCACATCTCCACATTCTAGCTTCCTAGGGAATTTTGAATTCCGCAAGGTTGTACCAATGACATTTAGTTAAATAGGTAATCAAAGACTTGTAAGGACCAAGCGAAGTCCACATGCAGCAAGGGGA
>SNQJ01S0023601.1:186249-202984 GCA_010110895.2 Picea sitchensis
TTTTCCATTCATCATGAAACTCTCTTTTTACTTTTAGTCTTCTTTTCTTTTGAGTGTGAGGTTCTCCCCCTTGAAATTATTTAACAAATTTTTCATTATACCCCAATATATAAAAGTCTTCATTCAAGTCAAAATTATTCTCCTCTTTATTTGGTTATGAAACTTTGGATGTAGTAGACCTTCCAAATAACTTTTTGATAGAATGTTGGTTCTTTTTTCTTTGAAATATTTTTTGATGTAATACCCTATATAATAAAAAGTTGAAAGAAATTAGATATTGGATAACGAATTCCCATAAGATTCATAACTTCTTATTAAAACATGGTGCAATCTCTTTCAAAAATAAATTTCAAAATAGCGGCAATGAATTCATGACATATTTGGACATAACTCTAGGTATATTTGGACTTTCATAAGCTTGACAAGTTACCTTGATAGGTGGATAATTCCCTATCGATTCTTATTCAAAAGACATATTTGGGAGATAATTATATCGACAAATACAGTCTATAGTAAATAAGAAGCCATATAGAATTTTTATTTGTTTACATTGTTTAGGTGTTCGAGCCTTATATATGGAATTAGATAAACTAAACCAATAGAAAGTGTTGATCCCTCATCCTCTACATATGAGTTTGTATTTACATAGTCCAGACTCCACGGTGTGAGGAAATAGATCATCCAAGAACGATTTATTAAATAGTTCCCTTGGCCCTGAGCCTCACCTTGAGTTATCTCCCTTTGGTTTAATGGCATCAAATACAATAGGAGGCAGTTTGAGACACACCAAATTGAGATATAAAGATCGTTGAAATATATGATTGAAAAAATAGTGAATAGGAGTTTGAAATGTTGAGCAGGTAGTTTAAAATGTTTTATGCACCAATCATTTCAAGCAATTTGAAATGCACTTATAGTGGACAATTTAAAACACACATATATCAACCTACAAGCATTTTAAATTTTGAAACACACCAAAGGAGATATTCAAAATGCCTTCTACACCTCAATTCCTACTATATTCAAGTACATGATCAATCCACTAGCAGGATGCATGCCAAGACAGCTACCAAGACCCCAATGAGTGAGGGCCTTCATCATTTCATTATGCAGGCATAGCATCTATTAGTACCATATTTTTTTTCCACTAATATGAAGGTTTGCTTAAAGCTAGAAGGTCGAGACTGAGTGAGATAAAGATAGAAGGCAATATTCTAGAGCCTATGAACAATCAAGATCTAGGTTATTTCAAGGAAAATGGAAGAAAACAACAGAAAAACCATGCCCTTTTATGCATAAGGAAATATCTAAGAATTTGCACATTTATCGAAGGTCAAACATGGCCTATCGCACCCTAAAGGGCCTAAGTTTTATTAGTTTCAAAGCTTACCACATGACCAAGGCATAGGAAACAAGCACCAACAAGTAGGTGGGACCCAACCAATCAAATAGCTACAGGTAAGACAAATCAAGGACTGGATATCATATCGCATCATGACCATGAACAAGCGTTAATATACCAAACACTAGACCCCCAGTAATTAGCCGAAATGTTAAGGCCTTATGAATTTTCCAATATTTGATGTCCTAGTATCCCTTCCATGTCAACATATGTGGGACCCCTTAGAATATATTGATCAACATTCAAGATCCAATCGAGCATGATATCTATGGTTTATATCTAATCTGGTCAATGAGGCATATTTTTTAGGATCAACAGTCCAGATTGGATCGGGTCGATATTAGCAGTCCAAATTTGATCATATTCCCATATTTCATATCGGATATCAAAGATCCACTTAGCGTTGATGCTATGGATTTTCCACATACTTGATATCCGATATACTGGACATTGACCTACTAGGATGTTTAGACATTCAAACAAATTGCAGAACAAGTCCCCTATAGTTGGTAGCCCTTGCCACGTCAACATTCCATGTAGATCCTAACACAACATGCCACCAGGGATGCTTGGAAGGGTCAGTGATAGCATGACATGCTAGTAGATCCAACCAGAAGTTTCCACATGGACACAGGGGACCCACTGTTGACCCAAAAATCTTCTTTGGGCTCAACATGGTGTTTAACACCTTCATTCCTCCACAAGTTAGCCTGAGGGTTTCTCCTAGAAGCCCTTTGTGCTATGGTTCCAGTCAAATATAGTGGCGGGAGTCATATTTACTATGGCCTCTTCCCTTGAAAGAGTATCAATTGTCTTCCTTCAGGTTTTTTTAATCTAAGTATGTAAAGAATTATCAGGCACTAGAGAGTATTAGGTAACAAGGTCAAGTCAGTTGTAAACAATCCAGGTCAGTTCAGGGTTGTTGCATTCAGTTGAGGGATAGTAAGGTCAAATGGATATCAAAGTCATGGTTTTACCTACACTAATATCTCCTTTTGGGAAGCAATATAAAAAACACAATCATCACTATTCCCACCATCATCTTAAACGGTACCCAAACGAGACCATCCCGGCCTTGCTCAACTTGTTATGGGGCCATGTTTTTTTCCCCTCGGGGGAGGCCTTCCCAAGGTAATTTTTGAGTTCTGAAACCCTCCCACATCGTAATGCCTCATGTCAACGATGCTTAGTTCAGTTTTGATGATCTAAGCACGCAGTTTGCGAAAATTTTATCGTTGGCCCCTTTAACCTGTCACTAGGTGGGTCCCATGGGGATGGGGTCCTTTCACAAAGAATAAAATGAATTCTGGTCACATTTTTGGAAATACAATGCTGCCATATTTTATGTATCAGGACAATCTTTCTAATGGGATATCAGTAGCATGCTTTCAAGTTCATATGACCCCCCTATGTGTTTGTTTTTCTTCATACGAGATATAATCGATATATTATTACAATGATGAGTGTTCCATATATAGGGAACATATGGTGACCATCCATGAAAGGATGCGTCCCTTGAATAATCAATAATTGTTTATTATTATCATTTGCTTATTATATATGATATTTAATAATCAATAATTATATTACTAATTATTATTCTAAGTGAATGTCTTCCCAATGTTGTCCAAACATAAACACTCCCTCTCAATGAGGGAGACATTATGCATCATGCCAAGATTGTATTTGAAGTATACAAATTTCACCCTAGACTCATGAAACTTGTCTGTCAGTCTTGGGAGATGCCTCTCTCCCACCTGAACCGAGGAGAAACTCCTTCTGGAGCTCTCCCTCTGAGCCAATTAACTCTCTCTAAGATCTGGCTCACTTTGGGTCTGCATGTAATAACATATAGTATCTTGAGTCTTTATTATTCCTTTTCAAATATCCATGACTAGGAAAAAGACCACACCAAGATATTTCACCATAAGTACACACCTATGAGTGAATGTCATCCTGATGCTAACTAGCACGTGGAAATAACTTCAAGCACCTAGATTCCATATTATTCCTTGTCATGATCAAGGAAGGACTACATCTGGGCCCATTTACCACAAGTGCACCTTTATGATAAATGTATCCTATCTCTCTTGGTTTGTAGCCCAATCTAGGAGAAGGTCCGCCCATTGTTGAAACATCAACACTCCCTCTTAGCTAGGGAGGTATCTTTCCATAATAGTACACAACTACTGTCCAAAGACACACAGTCTCCACCAATGGTACACAACCACCATAGTAGAAAAAGGTTTGTCACACATGGCACTCCCATGTGAACTTCTAGAGGATACTCCCTATAGGAACACTTAGGGTCAACTCCCCATAGTGTGTTGCATTAAGGTCAACTCCGTTGACATGTCCTCATGTGCTCTCCACAAGGGACATTGGGCTATAATCCCAAATGCACTTATCCCCTCTCGGATAAGTGTCCCACTTATCCCTTCTCTAATACTTGTCCTCACAGATCAACTCAACTCAATTCATAGAGGACTACAATCTGGAGAATTTTTGTCACACATGGCACTCCCATGTGGACTTCTAGAGGATACTCCCTCTAGAAACACTAGGGTCAACTCCCAAAGTGTGTGACGTCAAGGGTCAACTCCCTTGACATGTCCTCATGTGCTCTCTACATGGGACGTGCCCTCATGTGCTCTCCACATGGGACGTTTCCTCATGTTCTCTCCACAAGGGATGTTGGGCTATAAGCCCAAATATACTCATCCCTTCTTGGATACGTGTCATCACATATCAACTCAACTTAGTTACAGAGGAGTACAATATAGAGAATGTCTCAAGAATCTACAAACATCAACACTCCCTCTCGACAAGGGAGACATTCTCTGCCATGCCAAGCCTGCACAGAAGTATTTGAACTTCATCCTAGTTTGGTAAGAACATCAACAACCTGCTCATCTGTAGGAAGGTACAACACCAACACTTCCTTCCTCTACAACATGTCTTGGATGTAATGGTACATAATCTCAATGTGGTTCGATTTGTCAAGAAACACTAGATTCTTTGAGATCTTCAGATAACTTTATTTACCATAATGAATAATGGTGGAATCCATCACATGTTCGGATAAATCTGCAAGGATATTGCGAAGCCACACTGCTTCATGGACTAACATACTTAATGCAATGTACTATGCTTCTGTTGTGCTCAAAGCCATAGAATTGTGTTTCCTTCTACACAAGGAAACCATGGAAGATCCCTAAGTGAAGCAACACCTGAAGGTGCTATTTCTGTCCACTTTTCTCCCTGCACAAACAGATTCAATATATTCCTACCATATCATATCAATACTAGAAGTATATCTCAGACCATTTCCAACTGTGCCTCATAGGTATCTCAACACATGCTTCACAACAATCCAACGTGTCTATCCCGGCTGACTCATAAACTGGCTAAGTGCACTCACTGCATAGAAAATATTTGGTTTGGTGTTAACCAGATACATCAATGATCCAATCAATTGTTTGTACAAAGTCAGATTAATTTCGTCAGAATCAGAAGAAGACACACTTTGTTTCTTCAGATTCATCACCATTGGTGTATCCACGAGCTTCAAGTTCAGCATCCCAAATTTCTTCAATATCTCAATTGTGTACTTCCCCTGACTCAGGAAGATTTCATAATTTCTCTGCCACAACTCTAGTCCCAAGAAGTAGTGCATCATACAAAGGTCCTTCATCTCAAACTTAGAGGCCAACACATACTTTCATTCAACAATAAGTCTCTCTGTATCGATGAGGAATAAATCATCAACGTAGAGGACCAAAATCAGGGACTCACCATTAACAGTCTTGTAGTACATATTGGGATTGAAAATACTTTTGCTAAAGCCAAAAACTCATTAGGTGTCCATCAATCCTCTCACACCAAGCTCGAGGTGGCTTCTTGAGTTCATACAAGGCCTTCTTCAACCTGGACACATGAGACTCCTTCTCATGTATCACGAAACCATCTGGTTGCTTGATGTATACTTCTTCCTCAATATCTCCATTGAGAAAGGTTTTCTTTACATCCATATGATGTACTCTCTAAACCATGGATGTTGTCGGGGAAATAATCATCCAGATAGAAGTGTATCGAGCAACAGGAGAAAATTTCTCCTCATAATCTATTCCCTCCACCTAAGAGAATCCTCTAGCAATAAATCTCATTTTGTGCCTCTTGATGCTCCCATCAACTGCCTGTCTAATATTGTAGATCCATTTGGAAGTCACTGCATACTTCCCCTCAGGTATCAGAACAATATCCCACACGTCATTCTTCAATATGGATTGATACTCCTCCATCATGGCATCTCTCCATATTGGATGACTAGTTGCCTCCTCATAACATGAAGGCTCAAAATGAATGATGTGGATCATAAATACGACATAGCATGAATATCTCTGAGGTATCTTTCTCATAATATGTTTTTCTCCTCTAATGGATCTATCACCATAGTTGTTCTTCAGTCAGTCTTGAATGAATGTATCCATGATCACTAGAACTGTGTATGCTATCTTGTATGATCCCGTCCTAGAGGTATAATTATCCTAGAGACTTCCAGTCTCTGAGCATCATGTCTGGAAATGTCTCTCCTTGACATCATGTTGGAAGGTCTTTCCCTCCATGTCTACCTTTGATTTCCTTATCTTAACACATCGTGCTTCTTCCATACTTCTAATCAATTCCCTTTTACACTGATCATTGATATTCTTTTCCCTTGGCGACTGGAGAAAACATATGTTTCACTCATTGGTTCATTGTCAGGTGAGCAATGACCAATCTTGGTCATTGTTGGATTCACCTCCAAAAATATGAAAACCAAAAATTCTATGCCAAATAGCATAACATATACTAATATCACCGAGATTTTGTTTGTACATGAAAGATATAAGGAAAGGGCCAAAAGAACCCAAGAAACCATGCCATTGACAATAGTTGCAGACATGGCCATATGTTCCAGATCAAGGGGTAGAAACTTGAGCTCTGGAAGTATCCTAGCAAGAAACATGAATGCAGTAATAAACAATGATACACCCATGAATATGAGGAAGTTTCCATAGCCCACACCTTTAGAAATTGTTTTTCCTGAACACATAAGAAACCCTAACCGCAACAACAAACAATAGGGTAATTCTAGCTACTGCAATTTCTAAAGCCTTCCTTAATCACTTGGAAATATAGTGCCAACACGACTAAAAAAATAAAGAATAGAAGAGAAAATTTTGCAACTGTTTCAATTATAGGGGTGCTATACTTTGGGAAAATTGTGTTCTTGCAAGTTTCACTACGCCCCAGAAGAGAAGAACCAAGAAGAATTCCACCATGTTACCCACTATGCCATTTGTAATTGGCTCCTACGAGCAATCTACCACCATCCATTTGAGGTGCTTTAGAGTATGTAGATCATGCAAGCGAGCATGAGAACGACCTCCCATCGGATCACACAAAACTTTTCTTGACTGTGGTGTTGCTTGCCAGGTTTTCCATCATCTTTCCATTTTTAGATATTGTAGTGATGTCAACGTTGAGATCCCACAAGGAATGCACTTCAACTGTTGACAGAAACTCAGATCTAGATATATCAAACTTGTCATCTTATTTAAGTCATAAGGAAACTCACATAGCTGGTAGCGTTCAGATAGATCCAGTATCTCAATCTTCTTCAAACATGTTATCGAATCGAGTAGATTCCCTATCGATGATTTTGCTAAATGAAGGAACACCAGATGCTTCAACGCTTCAAAGCTATCATGCAAAATTTTGATAAATGTCCTCCCCAAATCAAGAATTCTAATATAGATGAGAGTCTTGATAATGCATGACATAATATATTCCAGAGATATGCTCTCCGAAAATAACATTGATCGGAGATCCTATCCTCGGTATCCATCAGGGATTGACTTAAATTTGTTGACCCTGAGAGAAATCATGCCTTTTCCAGTGCAATATTTCAATGGGAATTCCACCAAACCTTTACCTTCTCTGAAACAAAAATTCTCTTCTTTATCGGAAATTTGCAGTGCCAGATCGTGTATTACATCGTGCACAGAGAAGATCACCACTTTTTTGTCAACATCCTTAAAACTAGCTTCGATCATACATCAATCCACTAAAAAATTAGTGTAATCCCTAACAAGATACTTGTATCCAATAGGCTAGGTCTGACCAACAAATCTTTCATTTTCCTGGGCCCTCCTATGAGGGAGTCAAGCCCATTCCTTCTCTAATACCATGTTGTGTTTTCTTCATATGAGATATAATCAATATATTATTACAATGATGAGTGTTCCATATATAGGGAACATATGGTGACCATCCATGAAAGGATGCGTCCCTTGAATAATCAATAACTATTTATTATTATCATTTACTTATTATATATGATATTTAATAATAAATAATTAAATTATTAATTATTAATTATTATTCTAAGGTAATGTCTTCTCGATGTTGTCCAAACATCAACACTATGGAGGACGTAAATTTCGCGTCACTTGAATGGCCAAAACCAACAGTTCTGACTTCCTGGTATGATTCTGTTTATATTTTTGTTTTAAAAGGAAAACAAAACCTAAGTATGGTGTAGGGAAGTGTGATACCTTTCCAAGGGTATAACTCGTACTTGTTTTCGACCCCCGGTTGGTGAGAACGAGCCTTCGCAAGTTCACGACCACTTTTGCACAATAGATTGGTTGCAGTGGTTCAAGGTTAAAAATATTATTATTAAATGGATTTAAATCAGTGATTCAGTGATCCCAAGTTGTAGTGGACTTAGATACCTTTTCAACGGCTCTTAATTTTCCTCATTCTGACCTTGAATGGCCCGGTTAGTGCTGTCACAAGTTTGTCAACTATTTCGGGCAAAGGGGGCCAACCAACGTGCATAGCAGGGTTTCATGATAGATAAAACAATCATTAATGGATCATACACACAAATATATGTCCATATCATAGAATTACTTGTCGATACCTTTCCGATGGTACTTCATTTGTATCGATTGGATATCGTATGGCGATGAGGCGCCTTTCACAAGATTGGGTGTCATGTGGGGCCACCAACAAGTCAAGGCCTTTAAGTGGTAATTGTTCCAGGCCAAAATTAAGGGGTGAGGTGGCATAATTTCACATTATTGACCACATATTATCAATGGGCTCATCGATACCTTTCCAACGATGTGCTCTACGTCCAATTCCAACCCCGTTTCATCTAGCATCATTTTCTAGCTAAGTCAACAAGGTCATGGTCAAAATTCAAAGTCAAAGTCAAACTTTGACTTGACACAATTTTCGAGGAAAATATCAAAAAATAATGGAAAAATAAAAAAATCAGAAAATTGAGAAAATGAGAAAGGTGACACGCATTACTCATGCAAAATTGGGGAAATTAGAAAAATAAAAAATATTGGAAAATACAAAACCCACCCTCCTCTCCTCTAGCTCATTTGACAGGTGCATTAGAGAGGGAAGGAGCTCTACAACTCAGACATACATGGAAGCAAAGGGTTCATTGGGAAGCAATCCTTAACCATGCACCAACTTCAGACATAGAGCCAAGTAACCACGGACACCCTCCCTTTTTAACCCTACTTTTGATTGCGTAGAGGTCTCATTATTGTGTTGTTTATGATGGGTTTTTTCACTGAAAAAGGGTTATTTCTGTCATTAAAATTGTTATTTCAGAGATGGTTCATGTCTTTGTATGCTTTCTAGTTCAGATATATGGTGGTTGGTGTGATTTTTGTTTACAGTTCATGTGCAAAGATTCAAAGGGAAGGGGATTTGAACCCGTCTTGGGCACCAGGCCCAAGCCTCCAAGCCCCTTTAAAGAATTAAATTTTGATTTGTTGGAAGGGGTTTTTTGGGCTGGTCGTATGGGCAACCAGGGATGTTGGGGGAGGGGTTTAAATTTTTTTTTTTTAACTTAATTTATTTTTAAATTTTTTTATATATTATAAAATTTGTTTTAAATTTTATTTTATATATATATGAAATTATTATTAAAAATTTATAATAAATTCAAAACTTTTAAATAAATTTTATACATGTTTAAAACTATACAATAAAAAAATTAAATTTCCCTTCCCCAGGGTCACTGGGATTTTTAATACCATAACTTCGCCATCCAGAGGCGGAATTTCACCCGTAAATAGTCAAAATGACTGGAGAGAAGTCGGGAATGCAACCATGGAATTCACCTCCTCAAATCCATCCCAGACTTTTAGTGGAACATCCCAAAGTGACAGAGGGTCGTAATTGGCCAAGAAAAACACGCACCAGAAGGAGGCCTAATTGGGGGCCTCCGAGGCCAAATTGGGCCAAAAGAGGAAAACCCATTTCAGATACAGGTATGCAGGCCTATAGAATCCTGTCAATTTTGGTGTTTAGCCTAGAATTTTGCCTCAATTTCAATTTTTCCCTGATCAGTCTTTTGACCAACTGCTTCCCGTGTATGTTTCTGGGGCCATATCTTGCTCATCCAGAGTCAAATTCATGCTAAACAAAGGGAAGAGGAAAGTTAGAGAACATAGCTACAACATGGAAACATAAAAACACATTTTTGTGGTTGTTTTGTATAGGGTAAAATCCTCCCAAGGTTCATGCCCAGGGGGTCCCTTCACCGAAAAAGGCCCAAATCAAAACCATGCTTCGGTCAGGTCACAGAGAAACTTATAGGAAGAAAAGGAGGGGTATAATCAGGTATGAAAAGTGCATTAAAATAGGGGATTTACTTACATACAACGACCAATCCCAAAGGCCCCTTGTCCACTTAAGAATCTCTTCAATTTCCCCAAGCCTTGGGGTTTCATCCCGGTGAATCCAACAAGCATGGATGGTCAGGACTTTTCTTGGTTCAGTTCATCTACAACTGAAAAAAATGGCAGCAATCAAAGAGTCTTTGGGATGGGACAAATCCCAAGGAAAATAATGATGTGGCATACTAATTGTTTTCATTTTATGAAAATGACCTTTTTGTAATAGTTTGGTCCCAAAGGATTTACTTTGGCTTGTAAAAAATTGTAATTAAAGGGTCAAATCAAATCTGATTTGATTCCCTTTGGATAAGATCCATTTTGGATAAGTTTACTTTTTTGTAAAACAAAAACAATTTAAGGGTTGGTGCACTTGTCACTTTTCCAAAGGTGACAAGTGTCTTGTGACCTAACCCTAAGCCTTCACCTCTTCTTTATAAATAAGAGGGATGGCATTGTACAAAATGGAGGATGAATATAGTACCAAAGCTCTGCTAAAATTTTCCAAAGCTCTTTGTTTGTGTGATACTTGTTAAATTTTGGTTGTTGGGAATGCCACTTGTTGGTTAAGGGTTGAGAGGTAGTAGTAAGTACTTGTTATGTTAACTATCTCCAGAAGGGATTGGTTAGCTAGGTGTTTGTTGTTGCTTCCTTGGGTTTAAATTACTTGCTTTCATTTACAAATAGCCTTGTTTAACTTGTTTGATGTGTTGTAGTGCATATTTCCTCAAGTATTCAGTTGTTTTCAGCCTTAGTTAGTGGCTGGGAGTCCTAGGGCCCCTTAGGACAACCCTTAAATAAGACCCTTAGTTGGTTGTTTATACTTGCTTACTTCTTTATTTTTCATGTAAATTTCGGTTATGATTTTATGTTGTTAACCTTGCTATCCCTAACAGGGAAATTGACTATTTTGGTCAATTTCTCACCCGGGACAACCATCTTAGTTGGTTGATATCTAACTTTTATGTGTAAATTTATGTTTCATTTATTTCAGTTTTTTAATATAAAATCACTAAAAGTTCGTTGTTTTCCTGCAAGAATACAATCTGGTTACCAATTATGCTTCACTTAAGCAGTTGGGGACCATCTAAAGACTTGTTTGAGGCAAGGGGCCAACAGGACAACAAAGAAAAAACATCAGATCTGATTGGTAAATCCACCCATTGACACTCATTTTCACTTTGAATCCACTTGCACTCATTCCAAAAAGAAATTTGCACATGTACCCATTTCAATATGTTTTGTTCGTGTAGATAGGTTGAGCAGTTTGCTTAAAAATTTATGTTTATAAAATCTGATTTTTCCCTTCGTATATAATCATCATTGTTTCGAATTTCATTAAGTAAACTTCTAATCCCCATACAAGGAATCAGTTGGGGCTTTCATGCATATGGTGGCTTGGTCGCTCGCAAAGAGCCTCAACCCATTCCCTTGGGTTGAATGGTATAATTGTTTACTTGTAATTAGTTGATATTGTCTTTCTTCATTGTATATTTTCTCATATACTAATCTATGTGTGGCTGCCCCTAAAGGGGCCACACAAAATCAATAAGATAAAACATTCATAAAACCACAAAAAAACATGAAAACAAAGTAGGGGTCTACCCCATACACATTCAAAACAAAACCTATATTATTTAGCTATATGCGTACACATATTATTTAGTCGTGACATATATGTCACATACTTATTTACTTATTTTTGTATAAAGCTTTAGATAGATTTCAATTTATTGACCAGGAGGCACACTTGCGAAAGCGAGATGTGACCTTGCCACATGGATGGCTTGGTTATTTATTTCAAGCAATTTCAATTTCATAGAGTACTAAGTGTCAAAACCAGGGAGTCTTCATCAGGAGCCCCTCAAAAGTTGTCTAGTTAGTATAAATTGAGTGGTCTTTCCTCCGTACCACATGGTCAAGTAGTTGAATAGATCAGCTAGATTGGGATACTACACTGCTTGGGTAATCTCACATAAAACTTCCCTTCGGAGGGTCCTGGGCCTCTTCCTTTTCGCAGGTATCCTTCTTCCATCCAAGCAGCATTAAGAGCCCGAAAGCGCAAGTGATGAGAAATGACTAATCCTTTATTCTCTAAACTGCATGGGGCACTCTTCAACCTAACCACAATGGTCTATTTTGACTACTCTTCTTATAATGGTTGGAACAGTTCTGGGATAATAGGTGTTTTCCTTATCGGTATAACCTTTAAAACGGTTTGGTGGCCAATGCATGTGTTAATAAACTGAAAATTCACAAATAAAATACATTTTAAAGTCAAACCTTTTGTCAGTCCACCCTTCATTCATGAATCGAAATTGCAACTGTAAATACTCTCCTAAACATAGTTGTAACAACTTTTAAAAAGGTTGTCCATCTTCATTTACAACCCCCCCCCCTTTGATTTGACAATTTTTTGCGATCTCTTCTTGGGTCACCTCGGGGAGTACCAAGCCATTATGGGCTTGTTTCCTTGCCTTAAAGGCCTTGAACAACTTGTTGTTCACAATTTACAACCATCTTAAAAGACTTGGTTGTAGCTTTTAAACTCACTTTTCACCCTTTATTTTCACTTTTTTCACTTGCGGCATCCATTGGTCTATTGTCCAGGATCCTGGTTTACCCCGAGAACCCATTCTAGGCCATTTTCTAAGGATTTAAGGGAGCGAATGGCTTGTTGTTCTATTTGTTTAGTTTGTTGTCCTAAAAATCAATGAACTTATTTTCATCCCATTGTCCATAATTTTCACCCCCCAAGCCATTTTGGCCATCCAGAAAGTTGAGGGAGGACAACACCTTGGGTGGGTGGTCCTAAGAAAGACTTCTCGTAAGTCTTTCACATCTCCTTTTTCCCCTTATTTACCACCTCAGGGGAAGGACCATCTGAGGTGCAGGTAGTCTTTTCCTTGTGTCGAGTTATCAAAGAGGTTGTAACTGGCTTCACAGTCAAATAGGTTAGATCTATCCCAACGAACAGATTTTGCTCATAACACCCACCAAAGATACCAAACAACACAACACATCGGGTGACATGTAGCCTTCTCCTTTCCACATTGACGCTAATATGGACCAGTATCAAGCAACCATGTGTCCATTGGAACAGGCTAACGTTATCAATGGCGTTGTTTTTAACTTAATGGATTTCAAGTTTGGTCAAGAGAAGATCAAAAACTCATATTGGTTGTTAGCCCCAGATCAACGGTTCACGAATATTTTCATCCCCCCAGCACCATCGGTCTTACCAAGCCTCCGACCCATCGGGCCATCGATATTCAACCAAATCACTTCTCCATAAGTTATTCTAATATAGTAGCAACATCATCATGTGCGCGACCTACTGGGCCACTAGGTTCATCGGGCTCATTGGGCCACCGAGTCCTTGGGAAGTCAAACATCCAAACAATACATAACACAAATCCTTGATCCCTTGTAGTATGGTGTCATGTCATCCTCCCACATGGAGCCACATAAACATGCTACCAAGGATGCTCAGAAGGGTTAGTGATAGTGTGGCATGCAAACAAAGTCAATCAGAAGTTTCCATGTGGACAAAGGGAACCCACTAGAGACCAGGGATGATTTTAAGGATGGAAATTTATTTTAAAATGTAGAAACCTTGGCGAATCTTACTAATCCTTCATATGTCAACTATAAATGTTTGGCGATATTTTTGTAAAAATATTCAAATTTCTAAGTATTTTATATAGTTTNAAATGTTTGGCGATATTTTTGTAAAAATATTCAAATTTCTAAGTATTTTATATAGTTTTTATAAAATTTTGGCGATTTCTAAGGTAAAATAATTTTATCCTATAGAATTTGGGCGAATAATTTTTAAAATAGCGAATCTCGTTCTTGGAAAAACCATGGAAAATTATCCCATGAGCGAAATTTAGCCCCTCAAATCATCCTTGCTAGAGACACAAAACATCACAGCACGCCCGACTACACATAGCCTGATCCTTGTCACATAGACACCAATATGGATCAGTATCAAGCCACCATGTGTCCATGGGATCGGGCTGATGTCACATTGGATCACATTGGGTTATTCTCTAGATCCACGGTCCAAGTTTGAATTTATCTCTTAACCACACCGAGTCACCGGGATACGAGGGATTTGAGCCTCTAAGTTACAACACAATCCCTTGATCGTCGATTTCACTGGGATAACATGCCATCAAGATTTTCAAAGAATGAGTTTGTGATGAGAGTTAAGTTCAATCTGGTGAAGTTGGGCCCTATTATCCCTGATTTCTAGGGATAACTAGGAGATCATGTCTCGAGGCCCACAGGTCCTAGACATGGAATACCGAGAGCAGGATTGACCTGAGCATGGCCCTGGAGGGCCCATCTTTCTTCTTCTTCGCCAGACTTGTCTTGTTAGCAGCAACAACTTCCATCACCATCGTCTTGGACTTGCATCAGAAAAGACTCTTGCTTCATGAGGTAATTGGTTCAGGTATCATGGTATGTGTCATGTTTGATCATTATAACTTTCTTATATATGCATCAGGTTCCTTACATTTATGATGACTGCTTGGATCTTACACTAACCCACTTGACCATTGTTGGGGGGATTAACGGGATTCCATAGCAAGCTGATATCGATGGATTTTGGTTAGCCACCAGGGGGGATTTGAAGATCCATCGTCCGCTCCCACCATACTATCACTTTACATCTTATCTCCCACACATCCATCCCATTCCCCTAGTCCGGGCATTAGGATGACCTACTTGAGGGTTTACACTTTGTCCTGTGGGAAGAAGGGGCTAAAGGCCCAGGGGGTAAATGCAGCTGGTAAAAGATAAAAGCCATAGGAAATAAAACCTAGAGATGCTTCGCCCAGGGATCCCCGAGTAGGCAATAAAAGGCCTCTCGATAAGAAACAAAAGGGACACGAAGAAAACTAATAAAACAAGACCTAACCAAGAGGATGGGAGGTCTCATCACGAGCCGACCCATTATGTTCATAGGTATCTAGCAGTATGACATTGCCATTATCTGGTTACCACGCCAGGGCAATGACCTTTGGTTGCATGGCCAAGGGAAAGGGGGTCTCATCACGAGCCAGCCTTATCATTTCTGTAAAAATACCAGTGGGTAACACTTTCAGCTCTGGTCACCACGCCAAGGCAGTGTCCTCGGGTCAGACCTTGAAGTAAAAAAAAAAGGAAGAAAAGCAATAAATAAAGAATAAAGGCAATAAAGGGGCTTGGAAAAAGTGCATCCATGACGTGTACAACTCACCTCCTACAAAGGCACCCACGGACAATACCTACCCATGGTCTTCACTGTGACTAGACATCCTCAGACCATATCACTTCATGTACATGGCTTGAATAATCTTCTGTGGAAACTTTCTTCTTCTTATGGATACTGGCCTAATAGGTTGTTCTGTCTATTTCTTCGACTTTGTATAGTAGATCAGTGTAATGTCTTTGAGCTATTAGATGATATGCTAGGGATTTTGTGCATATATTTGATAAATTTAATGATGAAATATGATTGACATTGCTATGATCTCGAGGACTGATGAGCCCATGAAGGGCGAAGTTTTTGATGTGTAGGACCATACCCGACGGACAGGTACCAGTGGACTGGTACACATGGGGATATGATTAGCTCGGACCTCCATGGGGCTGAAGAGCCCATTAGATGGTTGTTGGGATGGAAAAGATAGGACAACGTTGTGAATGAGCTTTTGCACAGAAAGAAAGAAGGACGTTCCACCCAGGACACTTTGGCAGAGCCCAGACTAGGGGGAATCACCCACTGCAGATGGAATGTTTGCCTTTGATGGACAGGACATCACCTAGGAGAGCTGGACATTGTCTGGAGCGTGTGGCAGTGTGCTAAGGTTATTTGGCACGTGTGGTAGTTTGGAGGAGCCATAGAAGGGCCAACGTCTGGTTTCTGGATGCTGTATTTGCCCAAAAAGGGCCAACGTATCCCTCAGAAGGGCTTGACGTCCCACTTTTTGCTCATATTATGTCATTTTCTAGCGATTGATGCTAAAATAGTGTAAATTTTATAGTCAGCCTTGTCAGCTGTTTTAATGACCTAAATTTTAATTTAAAGGTCATGGATTGGTATAAATAGAGGACATTTCTCCTCATTTTGGACATAACATAACTCACTCTCTTGGGAGAGATTATCTTTTAGCATTTGTCTTGGTATTTTTGGTGTTGGAAGTGAGGCGCAACTCTCATTGGAGGATTTCTCTTGGCATTTATGGTGTTTCTTTCATGGAAGGTTTACAACTAGGGTTTGATTATGCATTCTTCATGATATGTAAGTGAATTTTTCATGCAAAACTTCTTAATTGAATGGTTGTAGGATTAATTTCTTACATTTTCTATTATATTGCTATTATATTGCTAAATCTTAAAACCCTAGGTAGAAAGCACACTAGTAGGTCATTGCTATATGTCCCCATGCTTGAGAAACAATTTTAGCCATTGATAAAGGAAGATATATCCTAGTCGTTGCTACACTTATCCTCCCTTATCTGAGTTAGCATTAAAGTTATAGGTTGAAGAAAGGAGACGTCCTAGGCCTAGTTAACTCTACACCTAGGGT
>SNQJ01S0023602.1:30448-50685 GCA_010110895.2 Picea sitchensis
AAGTCAACAGTGAATTAGGGTTTCAGCATGATTTAGGGTTTTGGAAAGCTATAAAGGAAGGGTCAGCGACCTAATTCATCATTATGCAGATTATGACTTGTCATTGAGGAGAAGAGGCGCATCTCAAGAGAGATAGTTCAGTGAATTCTAGGAGGAAGACACCAGTTGGTTGATTTCGGTTTTGAGAGACACACCCTAGTCACCGGGAAGATCATTCAGGTCTTCCATCATTCTTCAACAATAGTTACACAGTGTTCAGCAATAAGGGCACATTCATCCAGACTGAGGGCGCAGCTTCTAAGAGGGTTTTTAGTCGACTTATCCCATCCAGGGAGAATTTCAATATTTCCCTCAAACCCATTTGAGAGGAGGGAAAGGTGCATCTTTTTCTTGGTTCCTCATTAGATTCTGATGGAGGAATCAACTGGGACGCATTTTCCAGACTTGGACATGCGACACTTTTGGCGGGCATATTTGGGGTTCGAAAGCGAGCATCAAACCAGATTCAAGGAAACCCTTCTGACCCATTTCCCAGTAGACCAAGGTGGTCGTTTTGAGACATATCTCATCCAATTCCGATGGTGGAATCACTAGGACGCATTTTGCAAGAAGAAGAGGGGCGCATTCCCCTAGGGGTATCCATATGGGGTCCAAATTCATCAGCAGAGGGGTCCGACAGATACCAGTATTGAGGACAAGAGCAGGGCGCATCATTTGGGACAGTTTCCAGGCCATTCCAAGAAGTATAGCTCCTAGGGAGAACTTTCCAGACTTCAAGCAGTTACCGTCAAAGCTGCCATAGTCTCAGCGCATCCATTGATTCTGCAGTGCTCCCATATTTTGGATATTATCTTTTAGTTGCTTATTTGTATTTCAGCTAAGATCATTTGTCTGTTGATCTAGTCGAGTATTGTCAGTTTATTTAGCCGCATTCGGCCATTTTGTAATCCACGGAGATATTATAATACAAACTTTGTAGTCCTTTGTCGCGTTTATTATTTGTATGATCATTTATATGTTGTAAACCTTTGATCCTACACACACATTAGCAGTGTTTCCTAGACTAACCAAGTCATGAACATTACAAAGGGCCAATATGATGGACTTGGAAGGGAATGAAGTTGATGTACCTAATGCCACCGAAAATGGCGCGAGTTACAGATACTTCAGGGCTATGAAATTCCTCCCCGATGTCAAAGAGCTATTCAATAAGCCCCTTGAGGCAAAGAATAGGAGGGGTAGGTATGATATTTATAAACGAATTGATGCAAATTCATATTATGACTATAGGAATGACTAGAATGGTATCTTAGATAAAGTCGAGTGTCCTGCAGAGGAGCATATGTGAGCCAGAGCGTTGAGGGAGTGGCAAAGGATCGAGTTTGTGTGCTAAATTATGAGAGGCACCGAAGAGTGATTACCTTTGCAAAGCACAACCTCCACACAAATTTAATTGTGAAGATTTGCATACGTAATTTGTCAATTAAATTGTTTGTTGGTGCATTTTTACGTAACAATCGCACTGGTGCACTATAAACAATATAACAAACATGTATATTGTGTTTTTTCATATCATGTTGATGTTGATGTTGTTTGATTTATAAAATGTATTGTGAGTATGTTAATGATTTCTCTGTTTTTTAAATTAAATTTAAGATGCATCACTCATTATAATTAACTTTAGTTTTATGAAATCGTTTTATTTGGATTATGATTGCAAAAACTTATAACCATTAATACCATATAATGTTTAATTCTTCTTCAAGGTGAATTGTTTGTTGTCCAACAAGATACAATATGTTGATTAAACATATTTACAAAGAAAAACACATAAATATGATGAGTGTAATGATTGTTATTTGAATAATTTTGTCTTTTTCATATATTGTAATAATAAAATTATGATACAATTATTCACTAATCATAATGATGATGTAAAAATTATGTTCTTTTATTAAATTTTATTATTCAATTATTACAAGACAGAGCTATAATATAATCGTTTATTAAAATCACAATTATTATAGTATATTTATTTTTTCCAAAGAATTTATTATTTTATATTATTCAACTACTATACAAGAAGATGGGGATGACATGGAGATTTCAAATATTTGCTAAATTATTGGGGAATACAAGAAGAATCCATAATGCAGAATATCGATAATATTACAAATATTATCACTTCTAAATTTAACGAGAATATGTGGTGTGATAAAGAATTAGTGGATAAAAGGAAATTAAGATATTACAAGGAGGTGGTCAACCCTAAGTTAGAAGATCAAAATTACCTCTCAGTTTTGAGAAGTGCAAAGAATAAAATCAACATTGTTAAAATAAGAACAAACTCTCACGAGTTACATAGCGAAATTGGGTGTTGAACAACTCCCAAAACACTATGGGATGAAATAATCTATCATCTTTGTGACACTAAGTGGGTAGAAGATGAAAAGCACTTCATCTTAGATTGTCCTGCATATACCCATATTAGATCTCAATTTAAAAATATTTGCCACAATACAAACATTCCTAACCTCCTAATGCATCAAAACTATGGTGATCTTGGAACACTTCTCTCAATGCTTTTTTAGCATAGAAATATAATTTTAAAGAAATCGATGTAATCTCTTACCTTCTTAAGGTCTGATAGACTAATTGGTCTTAATGAACGTTAATCATCATCATAATATCTTAAATTTATTTAATTAAGTTTAAATTATTAAATATAAAGAATATATAATAATAAATTTTGATCTATAGACTTTTGATGAAAAGGTTTTACAATTTTTAATATTACCAACTTTATGAATCTTCTATTAAAAAATATGCTAAGTATTGCATTTTGTTGATTTTGTATCAACATGTATGGAAATATTGGACTTAGTTAATGAATGAAAAAAAAATTCAATGATTACTCTTATGAAATGTTATTTTTTCATTTATTTTATTGATAGTGTTATAATAATTGTTCATAATTAAATTATAATTGTTTTTTTCCCTAAAAAAAAACCGTAATTTTATTCACCAAAAAATGAAGAAAATTAAATTTTGTATGTGCATGTAGTAATACATGCATAGAAGTCTCAATAAAGAGGAGAATACAGATTTAATCACTGATCAGAGTGAAGCTATGAGTGAGAAATATGTACAAAAATATAGTGTTCAAACTTGTGAATCCAGAAAAGAAAAAAACATCCAATATAAGTGTTTGTTGAAACAAAAGGATGGCATACATAGGAAGATTCTGAAAATATATTCCAAAATGAAGATCAAGTTGAGACTTGTGCAAATCAACATCCAGCTCAAAATGGTGCCTTCATCCGAGTGTGGAAATCCATATACCAATAAAACCAAAACAGAGGTTCTGAAGCCAAGAGTAGAAACCATACCATCCAAAAATATCATAAGACATAAGAAAAAGTTTGAAATTTAGGACAACAAAGCCACAAGAGCATCTATAAAAGATCTGTGATAAAATTACTGAACCATAAAATCTTTTGTTTCCTTCATGAACCATTGCTCATGTTGCATATGAAGTCCTTCTTTTGACAAAAAATCAGCTTCAACATTGTGCTCCCGATAAATATGCTTCACAAAGAAAGTATCAAAGGATTCCATATACAATAAGATTTCTTCAAGTAAAGGTCTCAGCAAAATATTATGGGAAGATTGATTTTTTCTTACATAATTAATAACAATTAAATTTATAATTGTTATATTTAAAAACTATACATAATTAAATTTATTTAATAAAATTTAAATTATTAAATACAAAAATGAAATCATTAATACTAATCAATTTTGATACACAATTTGCTTTATATGAATTTATGTTTTTTTGCTCTACCACCAACTTTATGAATCTCCTCATAAGGAAATGTAATTATTAGATTTGGTTAGTGAAGAAAACAATTAATTTGTTAAGGTTAAAAGAATATTAAATTAAATTAATTTTATATTAATATTTAAAAATATAAAAAGTATTAATAAAATTCAATAAATAAAATAAACAAAAGCCCATATGTAGATGCTATAAGACTTAGTCTCCATCTTTGATGTTATGATTGTTACATGCAACCAACCACTTTATAAAACAAATGTCAAATTAAGCAATACATTTACATTAGCTCCATTGAAAATCCAAAAATATAATTACTCAATCATTTTTTTCTTATGCCCCAAGGGGACATCTAAAGGTAGACCCAATGTAAGGCGTTTTTGATGAGAAGTTGATGGTCTATGAAAGTTATAGTTTATTAACAAATCGTCGTCAGGAGACAAACTATGTATTGCATGCACAACAAAAAATTTGGATGCCTTCCTTTTCCTAAAGAACCATTTGTCATTGGAGTATTCCTAAAAGGAACAATTTTCACTAAATAATGAGGACCTACAATTATTTATGAACCCTGCAATGTTCCCATGAGTTTATGGATGACCATCGATATATAATGTTGGGTATGTGTTATATTCTTTGCAACTAGCATCAGTGTCTTCTACGTTGCGTCGGGCACGTAGGGGGGTAGCCCCCTGCATGGGGGTTCGAGGGCAGTGCCCCAAAGAAATTTTTTTTGCCTTGGGAAACATGTCGCATTTTTTCCTTGTTTTTAGTGTCGCCTCAATTTTCATGTCCATTGTTGGGCAGTTTTTCGACACATGGTTGTTGTCGATGGTTTTCTATTTCCAGTTAAGGAATTAGGGTTGTTGACTAATTCAGGTCATTGGGTTAGGGTTTTGGATGTNGCACGTAGGGGGGTAGCCCCCTGCATGGGGGTTCGAGGGCAGTGCCCCAAAGAAATTTTTTTTGCCTTGGGAAACATGTCGCATTTTTGCCTTGTTTTTAGTGTCGCCTCAATTTTCATGTCCATTGTTGGGCAGTTTTTCGACACATGGTTTTTGTCGATGGTTTTCTATTTCCAGTTAAGGAATTAGGGTTGTTGACTAATTCAGGTCATTGGGTTAGGGTTTTGGATGTCATTGGATCCTATATGTATATTGTATTGTAAATAATGTATCACTATGAATGAATATAGAATATGCTAGTTTTTTCCAGATTGGGTTTCCAAGGGAAAAATCTCTTTGTAATGTGTGTATTTTCCATTGTGTATTTTCCATTGTATATTTACTATTCTTTTATCGAAAATATGTTCGCAGTAAAATATTGTACAAGGTTAAAGTATACAATTGGTATCAGAGTTTTGTTGGCTTTAGGTGGATGTCTTTGTGGTCAAGGATTTGGCTCGGGATTGTGATAATCCTTGTTACATTGGGAGATCTGTGGTATTGAATTTTCAGGTGAAAATAAATGGCGAGAAGTTCGAAAATGGAGATCAAGAAGTTTAATGGGAAAAGTTTTGAGTTGTGGAAACTCAATATGGAAGATATGTTGGTGGATAGAGATCAGTGGATAGCGGTGGATCTAGGTATTGCACCGATAGGAACTTCAACAGATAACTGGAACAAGTTGGATCATAAGGTGAAGAGCACAATCCAACTGTGTCTCTCAAATTCAATATTATTGAATGTGTCAGAGGAAGCTACAACCAAATATTTATGGGATAAGTTGGGGAAGTTGTATCGATATAAGCCCCCAGTAAATAAACTATTCCTGAGAAAGAAGTTGTATAACCTGAGGATGATAGATGGAGACTCAGTGGTAGAGCATTTGAATGCCTTCAATGTTGTGGTAAGTCAGTTAGTATATGTTGAGATTAAAATTTCAAGTGAAGATAAGTGTATCAGTTTATTGTTCTCTTTACCAGACTCGTGGGATAGTATGGTGTGGTCATAAGTAGTAATACAATTTCCTAGAACTTTAATGAAGTGGTCTCATCCTTGTTGTCAGAGGAGATGAGACAGAATAACATGGAAGGGTAAAGCACAGATGCATTATTTGCAAGAGGATGCTACCAGGAAAGAAATAGATCTAAGTCCTCAAGTGGAAGATCTAATTCTAGGGGAAGATCTAAGTCTCTCTGAAAGTTTGTAAAGCTATGTTGGAGATGAGGAAAATAAGGGCACTACAAGAAGCAATGTAGATCCAAAGTTGAGAAAAAGAATGGATCTGAAGAATATCCTTCTACAAAAGAAAATACCTCCAAGGAAGAAGGAGGGGATGTGTACTTCGCTTCTTCAAGTACACATGCATATCATGAGGGATGGTTGGTTGACTCAGGTGCATCCTTTCATATGACTCCCCACATGGAGTGGTTCTATGAATATGAAAGGTATGATGGAAGTAATGTTTCCCTGGGTGATGACTCGACAACTAGAATCATAGGTCGAGGAAAAGTCAAGTTGAGGCTCATATATGGAAGGATTAGAACACTACCTGGTGTTCTTCACATCCCAAGATTTGACATAAATTTGATTTATGTAAACAAAATGACGATGCAGGGGTAAAAACAATATTTGAAAAGGAAACTTGCAGGATGGTTCAAGGAGCAATGGTGTTGCTAAAGGGAGTTTGGTTTGGAACTCTGTATAAGCTGCAAGGAATCACTATTAGTGATGGGTGTAATAGTTCCATTGTTCCTGATATTGGATTTGAAGAAGAAAGAAATCCTACAGTCTCTGGAGAAAAGGTTGTGTTGTGGCATCAAAGACTGGGGCATATCGGAGAGAAGGGTGTTTGACTACTACACGTTGAAGGTATGTCTAACTGCTCTTTGGATTTTGATTTATGTGAACATTGTGTATATGGGAAGCATAATCAGGTAAGATTCCCCTCTGGTGCAACAAGAGCAGAAGGAATTTTACAACTAGTTCATAGTGATGTGCTTGGACTTGTGGCAGTTCCATCATTGGGAAAATCTGTGTACTATGTCTCATTTATAGATGAATTCTTGAGGAATACTTGGATATATTTCTTCAGGAAGAAATATAAAGTCTTTGACAGGTTTAAAGAGTTTAATGCTCTTGTTGAGAATCAAACAAATAAAAGAATTAAGGTGTTGAGGACAGATAATGGTGTGGTGTTCTGTGGGAATGAATTTTAAGAATTATGTAAGAAGTGTGGTATAGAAAGGCGGAAGACTACTCCATATACACCTCAGTAGAATGGAATTGCATAAAGAATGACTAGGACATTGATGGAAAAAGCAAGGTGCATGCTCAGTGGTGTCGGGTTAGGGAAAGAATTATGGGAGAGGCAGTGAGTATTGCATGTTACCTGGTCAACAGATCACCCTCATCAACGACGAATGACAAGACTCCACAAGAGGTATGGGCTGGTAAGAAACCTTCTCTCACAAATCTCAAGGAATTTCGTTGTGAGGCCTATGTTCATGTTCCAAAGGAAAATAGGAGTAAGCTAGATAGGAAGGCTGAAAAGTGCATATTTATTGGGTATAAAGATGGCCTCAAAGGTTATAAGATTTGGAACCCAAAAACTAAAAAGGTTTTGTATAGCCAAGATGTGGTATTTAGAGAAATGAAGGATGTTGTTAAACAAGAAGTCCTACCAAGTAAGGAAGAACCAGAGAAAATAGAGTTTGATTTAAAGGATGATGAATTAGAATCTAAAGAAGAACAGGAATCAGAAGAATAAGATCATCATACTCCAATATTAAGGATATTGGTTCGAGAAACAAGGCTACCGGAAAGGTATACTCCATATGGTTTCCATTCAAATGTTTATTTTTCTATTAATGATGATGATCCTAGAAATATCAGGGAGGCAGCACATTCAGAGGATGGAAATCTCTGGAAAAAGGCCATGGATGAAGAAATTGCATCATTGGATAAGAATGAGGCTCGAGATCTAGTGGAGTTGCGGACTAAAAGAAATCCCATTGGAAGGAAATGGGTATTTAAAAAGAAGTTGAATGTGGAAGGAAAAAGTGGAGAAATACAAAGCTCGATTAGTAGCAAAGGGTTGTTCTCAGGTTGAGGGAATTGATTTTGGTGAGATTTTTTCTCATGTTGCCGATTTAACTTCTATAAGATTTTTGTTATATGTTGTTGTTGCATTTGATTTTGAAGTAGAACAAATGGATGTGAAGAAAACATTCCTACATGGGGATCTGGAAGAAGAAATCTATATGAAGCAGCCAGAAGGATTTACTGTGAAGGGAAAGAAGGAGTTGGTATGCAAGATGAAAAAGTCCTTGTATGGTTTAAAAAAAACACCAAGGATGTGGTATCAAAAATATGATACTTATATGTTGGTACTTGGCTTCACAAGAAGCAAAGAGGATCATTGTGTGTATTTTAAATTAATTGGTGATCATTTGATTTATTTGGTCTTATATGTGGATAACATGTTGCCAATAGGAAACAACAAGGAGATTATCCAAGATGTGAAAACTCAATTGTCCTCTAAATTTGACATGAAGGATCTTAGTGCTTGAAATTTCATTTTGGGCATGGAAATTAAAAGAGATTGGAAAAGAGGAAACTCTGGTTAAATCAGAGAAAATATGTCGAGACAATGTTGCATAGATTTAATATGCATGAATGTAAACCAGTCAAGGTCCCTATTCCTATTAGCGTAAATTTATATGTGGATCAGTGTCCCGAGACACAGGAAGAGGAGGGGGACATGTCTCATGTTCCATATGCGAGTACAATTGGCAGTTTGATATATGCAACGGTTTGTACTAGACCGGACATTGCACATGCAGTGGGAGTTTTGAGCAGGTATATGTCAAAACCAGGGAAGGATCATTAGACTTCAAGTATTTGCGTGGCACTTCTAGCTATGGATTGTGTTACCAAGGAAGACTGGGATTGGACAGAGTGTTGTACATACATAGCTTTGTGGATGCATATTGGGCTGGAGATATGGATCGTAGGAGATCTACAAGTAGGTATGTGTTTAACCTATTTGGAGGAGAAATCAGTTGGATGAGCAAAAGACAGGATGTAGTGGCACTTTCAACTACAGAAGTTGAATACATGGCAGCGACTCATGCAAGTAAGGAAGCAGTATGGTTACAAATATTGTGTTCGGTATTAGGTTGGTATATAAAGTTGTAAGGATATATTGTGACAGTCAGACTGCAATTTTTTTGGCGAAGAACCCGAATTATCATTCAAAGAAAAAGCATATTGATATTCAATATCACTTTGTGAGAGATATGGTTGAAGAAAAGAAAATGTTGTTGATGAAGGTGGACATAAGAATGTTGATGATTCATTAAAAAAATATGTGAGCATTGAGAAGTTCTCTTGGTGTAAAGGATCCATGGGAATTGTTGTTTTAGATTGTTGACTATGTAACCCTGTAACCAAATAAAACAACAAGTGGGAGAATTTTCGGTATGTGTTATATCCTTTGCACGACTAGCATTAGTGTCTTCTACATTGCGCTAGGCACGTAGGCGGGTTTGAGGGGGGGCCTCTAGGCCCCTCCTCAGGGGTAGCAGGGGTTCGAGGGAAGCGCCCCCGAGAAAAAAATATCCTCGAGAAACGTGTCACATTTTTGCCTCATTTTTCGTGTCACCTCGATTTTTTGTGTCCATTGTTGGGCAGCTTTTCGGCACATGGTTTTTGTCAATGATTTTCTATTTTCAGTTAAGGAATCAAGGTTGTTGACTAATCCAAGTCATTGGGTTAGGGTTTTGGATGGCGTTGACTCCTATATGTATATTGTATTGTAAATAATGTATCACTATGAATGAATATATAATATGTTGGTTTTCCTAGTTTGGGTTTCCAGGGGAAAAATCTCTATGTAGTGTGTGTATTTTCCATTGCATCTTTTCTATTATTTTGTTGAAAAAAAATTGCAGTAAAATATTGTACGAAGTTAAAATCTACATATAATAGGTTTTTTCGGTTAAAGTTTCCAGAGGCATAAGAATTCATTCACATAATATACATAGAAATGATATGTTTGTATTTAAAAATATTCAAGTAATCAAACCTACTATAAAGAGGATGTAATGCACCCAACCCCAAGATGGGTCACGCTACCGCTAAAACAACCCAATTAAAAAAAAAATATGATACCAAATTTAGGTGCGTAAACAACACACACAACATGGCATTCAAGTGTATGCAATGGTCCATTCTAATTAAAAATTTTAATGCAAAAACATAAATATGCACAGTGGAAACTAAACACATTCATCCGTATAACATGAATACACACAGTAAATAAGAACACTCATTTTATGAAATATGCAACCCGCTACAGAAGACAGACGTTCCTCCCAATTGTAGAATTTTTGTTTCAGTTATCAACAATAAGCCACCCTTGAGTTGTGGCTATGAATCCACAAGAGACAAGGGTCCCTAAGGTCAGTTAAATTCCCCCTCTCAACAGTTAATCCCCACAATCAATTCTATTCCACCATCTCTCTTCCCCACAATATGTACAACCTAGGGATGGGATCCCCCTTCACTACTTGGAGTCCCTCGGGTCTTCTCACTCTCCTCCAGAGCTTCCAACACAAGTTGGACAAGAAATATCTCTATTGGGACCTTAGGAATTCTACATATGCAACAAGAATTTGCACAACAACAAACACTTTCTTCTCTTAAAAAATTTTGAACAAAATCTTGTTCACTTCCCACAACCTCTCTTCCCATGAAATTATAGCTCCAAACAACCACCATACATGCCCACTATGGTTGTCTTCAAGCTTCAACACTCATAACTCTCTTGCTATCTATAATTTTCCATGTAAAAACTGCTCTCCTTGCAAAAACGTGAATGAATAATTCTACCCTCTACCCATACAAATTTCCTCTCTTTTCCCAAGATAGTTGACTCCTCACTCTACCCATTGTTGACTTTACTTCATCCCTATGCTCCCTAATAACTATGGGATGTGACTTTTACACCCACCCTCTTACATGAAATCAATGATTGGATTTGGGAACACACAATCAGAAAATGGAAGGTTCATAGTAAGGATAGTTAGAAAGAAAATGGTTTAGGTTTAATGGACGTGGGTAAACTCTCCCCTTTGGACCCCTTCTCTCTCTTGTGGAAATTAAGCCCCCAAATCTCCGTCTGTGTCCATATGCAACTAGTGATACCTTTTATTTATTATATTCAATATACATCATTTACACATTACATCACTTGGCCCTCGACCATACATTACATTTATAATATTTATCACTAGTTTGAAGTTTGAAAATGGGGATGTTACATTCCCCTCCCCCTACAAACTGCATTGTCCTCAGTGCACATAACCATACAATTTAAACATTGACATATATAAAATATTTCATCAAACTACTTGATAATTATGTAACTTAATGACTCACACATCAATTCCAACTAGCAACTCTCTTTTCTTCTTAACCTTCACATTGGTTGCACAAGAAATCTCATAGTTGAGGCTCCAAAAACTCCAGCTACCAAAATTGAGTCTTCAATCGCTTATGTACAAATGTACATTCATTTTTCTTCAAAATTTGCAAAACTTTGTGAGTATGTTTCATGCATGGCTTCATCATGCTCCCATGTAGCATATTTAAGACCATAGCATCNTCAAACTACTTGATAATTATGTAACTTAATGACTCACACATCAATTCCAACTAGCAACTCTCTTTTCTTCTTAACCTTCACATTGGTTGCACAAGAAATCTCATAGTTGAGGCTCCAGGAACTCCAGCTACCAAAATTGAGTCTTCAATCGCTTATGTACAAATGTACATTCATTTTTCTTCAAAATTTGCAAAACTTTGTGAGTATGTTTCATGCATGGCTTCATCATGCTCCCATGTAGCATATTTAAGACCATAGCATCTCCATTGAACCTTTACCAAGCCGATGGATTTGTTCCTTGAATTTATGGTCCAGGATGTGCACTGGTTCCACTCAGAAGTCCCCTTCCTGTTCCACATGGATCACAATCCAATCAATCACATGATTAGGACCAAGTATATATTTTTTAATAAAGACACATGGAACACATTATGAATTCTCATGGATATAGGTAATGTTATCATATATGCAACTGACCCTATCTTTTCAAAGATTTTGAAAGGCCCACAATGTCTCGCATCCAACTTTGGGAAACTTCCCAATTTTAGCGAGCTTCTCTTGGATTAAACTTTTAAAAACACATGCTCTCCCACTTTGAATTCTCTATGTGTTATTATTTTATCGATATATCTCTTCCACTTGTCTTGTACAAATTTCAAATTATGGCCGATCTTTACCATATGTTCTTCATTTTCCCTCAATAGTTCTATCCCAATCACAGCTCTATCTATTGGGTTATCCCAACTTACTGGTGTGTTTCATTTTCCACCATATAATGCTTCAAATGGGCTCATATTCAATGATTCTTGATACCCATTATTGTAAATTTTAGAACCCTATATAATAGGGAATCAGTATTCTGAATAATATCTATCTATCTCAGGCATTATGCTTTGGCTCATGACGCATGGTGAAGGCGGCAGAAAGCGCTCGACACTGACCAAGCATAAGATGAGTCCCTGCACGCGAGCCTCAAGGCGAATTCCGGTGCATTTTTAGCAAAAATTATGAATTGGTTTGAATGGAAAAAAATTATTCTTGTGGTTTATTAGCCAAATTTGGTTTTTATAATCAATTTTGGGGCCTTTATGCAGAGTATTATGTTTTGGTTTTTCAAAATATAAATTTAAAAAAAAAAAAATATATATATATATATATATATTCCAAAAGTGTATACTGGCCGAGGGCCAATCTCCAAGCACTCAACACCGAGGATAAGCACCATTTCATAAACCAACAGCAAACACGCAAGCCAGCGCTAGCGCCAACGCCAAAATCCAAATCACAGCCTCGGGCTCACTTCATCGAAAGACCATGTGTCTCTTGGCTCATATTAACACCAAAAGTTCAGTTTACCACGTGAATGTGGGATTAATTCCCAAAACTTTAAAAATAAAAACACAGAGTTACTCTGTGCGCCCAGGTGTCGACCAGAGTTTATGTGTCAAGTAATGGCTAGGCGATGACAGTCAATGTGTGCAGGTCCATATTTTGATGCACCATATGTAGTGGAGATCGTGCCCCAAGGTTACTGTACAGGTGTCCAAACAATGTGATATCGTTATTGTTGCTCAGGCCGCATGTGCCCTCGAAGATTAGCATATGGAGATTTTAAAACACATTACAGAAAAGGCATGGAGAAAAGCAAGTCAAAGACGGAGCAAGTGATGTCAGCCTTCAAATTTTCTCAGAAGACCATGAAGTAGAGAGCAATGGCAGGAAGCTTGTCTCTGGATTGATCCCTGATGCGGGCACAATTCATGCCCATGGGTATGAAACTGTCAAGCTCCCCATAACAATAATCTATGATGATATCAAGGACATTTATGATGAAAATGTTGAACCTGGTCAACTGGTTGTTGTTGAAGGAAAAGATGAGAAAACAATTTCCAAAGGAGTAGAACCATTGCCAGTTCAAACGACGGAATTAAGCATTCCAAATGAGGATGATTCTCATAAATCCTCAGATGCAAGAAACGATGTACCATATTTGGACGGAAATTACAGTTCATGTTCTGAACATATGAATACAAACAAGATAACTGAAGTAAAAGAGTGCAATGAACTGTCCACCAGCCAGGTCTTACAGGAGAAAGACAATGCGCTTCTCTCAGGAAAAACCGGGAAGGCAAAGGCCAATGATTCCAGGGGTAAAAGGAAACCATAGAAGAAGCGATTAATATCAGATATTATTGCTTCTAAACTTTCCCATCCATAAAGTTGGAATAAAGAGACAAAACAGTCCAAGTCTGYTGATGAAATGGCGGAAAATATGTGCATGACTGACAACAATGAGCAATCCCCGTGCCCAAAAGAAGATCATGTGAAAGTTGCCTTAGATGCTATCAAAGGGTCATCCAATTGATATTGAGGGCGTATCTGAAGTCAACGTTGYTGCAGAAAGGAACAATGTTATGAATAAGAAAGAACGCCCAGAAAGGCTTAAAGTCAGGAAGAAGAAGCCCAACATAGGAGTTGAATCGTTAGATTATTTTGCAAAGAATTTCTCAACTTCAAGTTCATCTCAAGCTGTCATAATGCGACTCCAAGGCCACACAGACACAATTACAGGAATGCTACTTCTAATGATCCAGGGACAGGACTTCTTTGAGACAGTGGGGGGTATTTTTTTTTTTGGAAAATAAAGAGGCAATTGTTAATTGCTCTGAATCACCACAAACATCATTGAGAGAGAAGGCAAACAGGGTTTTGGGTCTTTGTGGAGATAGCACAGCAGTTAATGATAAAACCACAGTGACAGAAAAGTTGAATGACAAAACCACAGTAAAGCTTGTTTTTGTTGAGATGCCAGACTTGATAGATACTAGTGAAATGGACTTGCTTGGAGATGGAGGTGTGTCAAAGGAAAAAGATACTGATACCACGATAACATCAGCTACTGTAGATTGGCAGACAAGACACAAATTCCGCCAGAATGAATGAAGCAGATCCATGATTCGAGGCAACAGTTGAGGAAGATCAGGGAGCAGATGGCAGCTCGACCAGGGGCAATTTAAAATCTCTAGACAAATGGCAAAGTCTTCCCGCATTTCAGGCATAGGTTTAAACACAATTTCCCCTAGTTGGAAGCAAATTCGTGACAGCAAGAAGCAAAAAATGACAGATGGCCCAAATTTTATGGCAAAGATCCCCCAACAACTCAACATTCATTTCCAGCAGTTCCAGAATTCGAGAGACCCATCAAACTTTCTCAAATAAGTTGTTATTTACATTTTTCGATTTGGTTTATGGGAGACCATCTACGATAGGTGTCTATCATTGTAACTATTTTCTATTTTTAGAAAGCAGAGTTAAAGCTGGGATCTTTTGAAGGTGGAGACATTTCTTATTTATACACATGTAAAAGACAAAACAGGGGTTCGACCTGAAGGGTTTAATTTTCTTTGTTGGAATGGGGTCCTGGCTTTTTCAGGAGTATTTTTTGTAATCTTTAGATGACCGATTAGTAATAGACATGCTGATTACAGGATTCCTGTGCAGAGGTGTTGGTGGCGTTTCCCTTCTCTATTAAGTGTTTTCATGTTATCATTACGCTTGTTTTCAATTTCTTATTGTCAGAAGATAGTAACAGAGCAGAATTTATTGGCAAAATACTCTGCATCTGTTCTTTTGATAATCTTTATGTTACTCTTCTAAAAAGCTTAGTTAAGGAATTCTTAGTTGCTCCTTTGCTTGGTTTTTTCCTCCCCTAGTTCTTCCTCAAATCGACACCATCAAAACTTAATTTGATCCAACATTTCCACTACCTTTCCTTGTGTAAGAACTTTGTCCAGATCTGAGAATGAATCACATATTTAAGCGCAGACCCCATTTTCCCAATGGCCCTCCTTGTTGTCCCAAACTAACCATTTAAAAATAAAAAAAACCCCATACTTTCATAGCTAGCCTAACATCCATCCCTTACAAACCAAGTTAAATCTAAAAGAGAGATCCCTCTCTGAGTCTTGGAGGGCTAGATCCAAGACTCCAAGTGGTTCGAGGTTACCTCTGTGATTGCCTCCGAAGCCTTAGGCAAATTACAGAGTGTTAACAGTAAACAAACTCAACTAAATGGATATAATCCTCTAAACTAGAAGGTTTTTCCATTACATACATTCTCAACATATCTTCAATTATCTGATTTATCCTTTCTATCTTCCCATCTCACTCTAGATGATATGATGTATTGAAATTCATATTTCTCCCAAATCCTTTAAACAATCCCTTCTAGAATTTTGATGTGAACTTGATATCTTTTTCAGAAACAATTTCCTTAGGCACACCATGTAACTTAGCAATTTATTTCATATAAATTTCTACAATATTGGCTTCCTTATGAGTTAATTTCACCGGAATGAAATTTGCAGCCTTTGTAAGATTTTCCTCCACAACCGTGATGGAATCATGTTGCCTTGGTATCCTGGGAAATTTGGTAATGAAACCAATAGTAACAACTTCTCATTTCCATTCAGGAATGGCCAATTCCTACAAAAATCTTGTTGGATGTTTGTGCTTAGCCTTTACCTTCTGAAATTCCATGCATATAGCCAAATAATCAATGACATCTCTATTCATACTAGGCCAAAAATATTGGCCTCTTACAACTGTAATATTTTTTTGGTATCCTGGATGTTCAGTGTATGGCACATTGTGCATCTCCTTTAAAACCAAGTTTCTCAATTCCTAAGAATTGGGAACATAAATTATGTTTTGGAATAGGAGGATTCCATCATCTTCTAGTTTGTAATCCTTATATTTCTACTATATATTTTCTTGTTGTAATTTTTCTTTAACTTCCACATAATGTTGATATGTTTCTACAACATCTAGAATTCTATCTTTTAAATCTGTCATGTACATACTAATCATTGTAGCATGTGTTTTATGCACCCTTTTGATGGGTGCATCAACCACCTTGTTCTCTTTTCCCTTTATGTACTTGATGTCAAATTCATAATCACTAAGAAATTCCAACCATCTAGTTTTTTCTGAAATTTAGTGTTGGTTGTTCAAACAAATATTTCAAACCACTATGGTTTGTCTTCAATTCAAATTTTCTGATCATAAGGTAATGTCTTCACATCCTTGAAGCATGTAATATGGTTTCCAACTCTAAGTCACATGTGGCATAATTTATTTTATGTTTCTTCAATTTTACAGATTCATAACAAATTACATGCCCATTTTATGTAAGGACTCCACTAAGCCCTTCCTTGCATGCATATATGCACACAAAAATATCCTCATCTGGATCTGCAACTTTTAAAACAAGTGCATTGGTTAATAAATCCTTTAAGTGTTGGACATTTTCTTCACACTTAGCACTCCATTAAATATTTACTCTTTTATTTTGCAAAGATGTTATTGGGTGTGCAATCTTGGAGAATCACACACTGAATCTCATGTAGTAATCGGCTAGACCCATAAATGATCTAATCTCTAAAAAAATTGTTGGTGCTCGCCAACGTTTGATTTCTTTAATTTTCTTTGGATATACTGATATTCCATATTTTGAAACAATGTGACCCAAAAAATGGATCTACTTTTGATAAAAAAAGTGCATTGACTCAACTTGGCATACAATTGGTGCTCTCTCAACACTTGTGGCACCATCCTCAAATGTTGTTTATGTTCTTCCTATGTCTTGGAATAGATAAGAATATTATCTAAGAATACAATGAAAAACTTGTCCAAGAATTATATGAACACCACATTCATCAGACACATAAATGTAGCAGGCACATTGCTCAACCTGAAAAACACCACTACAAATTCATAGTGTCCATAATTTGTTCGAAAGGTTGTTTTGCTAGTATATTCTCCTCTTATTATCACTTGATGATAACCTGATTTCAAGTAAATCTTGGAAAATATATTTTCTCCCTTGAGTTGATCGAAAAGATCATCAATCCTTTTCAAAGGATATTTTTCCTTGACTGTAACCTTGTTCATATGTCTGAATTTGATACATAACCTCAACGTTTCATCTTTTTTCTTGACAAAAAGGGCTAGGGTTCCCCAAGGAGAAACACTTGGAGTGTATGTACCCCTTCTTCAACAACTATTCTAACTGCATTTGCAATTCTTTTATCTCTGTTGTGTTTATTATGTAGGGAGTTTTGGATATTGGGGCAGCTCCATGCATTAAATCAATATCCCTCTTTGGTGGAAATATTGGAAACTCCCAAAATACATCCTCATACTCTCTCAAGATTAGATAATCTCCAATACTTTTCTCCTTATCCTTCATTGGATATTCCACATGGGATGCATATATTTGGCACCCTTTTCTAAAACTTCTTTTCAACTGCAAGGATGAAATCTCTTAGACAGATATAGGCCTTATAATACCTTGCGTTATCCTTGAATTCCCTTCCTCGTCAATACATGTGAAATCCTTGTTATAACAATCTAAGACAATGTGATGCTTTTCTATCCAATCCATACCAATCAAGCAGTCATAAGACTCAAGTGGTATGATGTTCAAATTTTCCTTAGTGTTAATTCCATTCATGTTTATTGGGCAATCTTTAAAAATCTCATTGATTATTCTCTTAGTTTTAGTAGCTAGTTGAACTAACCAAGACTATCCATGCTTATATTTCTTCAATTTAAATCTTTCCACTAGATTTGGATCTATATAGCTATGACTAGATGATATGAAAATCCTTTTTAGATATTAATTATTCCTTAATTATTTACATGCAATATCTAACTATCTCGATTATTTATTGTTTTAAGGATATATTGAGGTGGCTTGCAGAATGATGATGTACATAATTTGAAATGGATTGAAGAAGACATATGAATTAAATTACATATTCCAATTAAAACAAGACATTCTTACACATATAAGCCTATGTTTCCTCTTCGGTGCGCAAGAACTCCTTCAGCACACTAAACAAGGCTCAAATATCTCTTACATATAATGGCATACAAATATGCTAAATTTCTCCCAAAATGATAAGTTGAACTCCAACTCTCCTTATGCTCTCATAGCACGAGCTCTCTCAAGAATTCTCTCCTCAAATTCTTGTCCTTTTACATAGAGGAAAAGGGTCTTTTTATAGCCCTTTAATGGCATCTTATGGTTACAATTGTAATTAAATTATATTAAAAAACCATCAGTTTTGATCCCCCTTGTGTGAATCACACACATGATGCATTGACTAAGTTGTTGGAATGTAAGGCAGAGGTCACGGGTTCAAACCCGCAGACCTTCCCCTTTTAACATATAATTATAACTATATGCAACAACCAAAACCTGTGGCATAATGTTGGAATTGGAATGCATTGGAAAGGGTATTATATTGCTACAATAATACATGGAGATTCCTTGCAAGTGGTTTAATCCTCGCACGAATCTTGGATTTGGTATTGTTGCATGTAATAAATCCTAGGGTCGAGGGCTAAGCCCTCGACCCTTTTTCCACTCGTTCAAAATTATTAACCATTTTATAAATGTTATATTCCATTTGGAGGTTAAGTCACATGCACACATTTATTGGTAAGTTGTTGGGATGTTGTGCGAGATGCATGGGTTCAATTCCCTCTGGGCTCAACCAATTTTCGGATGACATCAACCATTAATGGCCAATGGGAGGTTGCCATGTGGCAACCTCTCATTGGTTGATCCTTGCCACTTGTCAACCAACAAATGGTTCTACCTGTGTGCCTGGGATCATGCCAAATGTCACCTATGCCACCTACCATGTGTTTGCACACGTCATCTGCCAACTGGACTGTCGATGTCATACTGCCACGTCATCTTACAAATGACACATGGCATATTTTTATGAGTCCACATGTATGCCTGAAAATTCCAAATTTGTGTGACATGTGGTAGCCTCTAGTGTTGCCACATCACACATTGACGTCATCCTGTACCATGTTGACATCATCATCTGACTTTGACCTTTGACTTATGCCCAAGTTTGACTTGAACTTTGACCACTTATAACTTTTTCATACAAGCTATGTTTGAGGCACCGTTGGAAAGATGACGACGACCTCTATGCATTGGTGCCATTTTTTAGAGAATTTAATACACTTTAATTTTGATCATTTATGAATCCTCTAGGATCTCTATGGACATTCTAGATCTCTTCGGATCTTCTATGAGCATTTCTTAGATCCTCATGGATCAAACCTTCCCACTGAAGAACTTTTGGACCTCCAAAAGTATTAATATTCAACAAATTAGTGATGATAACTCTAACTCACTCTTCCATCCTATTGAAATGCTATGATTAGTAACTTAGTGATGAAGATTCTTCACTCTTCCATCTTGTTGAACATTCTGTACTCATTTTCTCATTTTGGATTGACCTCAGATATTGGATATTAGATCAGTGTACCTTTATTTGCTTCTCTGTAAAACAGCTCTGACTCTGGCCTATGGAACTATAGCTAATATATGTAACTTTGGTTATGGATTATAGATTCATGCATAATAAAATATTGCATTCATTGAATTTCTGTAATATCTGAATCATGTATTTCAACATTCCCTTCCATCTCCTTTCTTGAAGATAGTCTATCTCGACCAATTTGAAACCAAGTTGAATGTTGATCCATGTACTTCCCATTTGGACTCATTGTTCTTGTATTGTTAATGTATCTATAGAAGTGCCTGAATGAATACTTTGTCCTTTGTCACTCCTACCTTGAATAACAATTATGCTTGTACTATTATCAAATGTACCTGCCTTGATTGTTTTTGTTCAAGTTATACATCCATGAACATGACACAGAATGGGTATATATCTTTAAGTATATACCTCTTATA
>SNQJ01S0023602.1:59513-81679 GCA_010110895.2 Picea sitchensis
TCAAGTCTAGTTCTATTTTTTGAACTAAAGTATACCAGTCGCAAGTCTAGTTCTATTTTCGAACTAAAGTGTAATGTTGAGTTGTAACTGAACTCTCAAGTCTAGTTCTATTTTCGAACTAGAGCATACCAGTCTCAAGTCTAGTTCTAAGTTCGAACTAAAGTATGAAGTTGAGCTATGATTAAAGCATGCAAACAGGTTACTATTCCGAGTCTCTCCTCTTCTCCTCTTCAACCTATATAAGCAGAGGTCGACCCCTCTCTTCAACGCAGTTTTGATATGTAGGTTAAGCGAGAAGCAATAGAGGATCATATCAGTGATAAAGAGGCAGCATACCAAAGCAACATATCAGTGTTGTATATCGGCAATAGAGGTTGCATATCAGAGGCATATATTAGCAGCATATTTGTGTTGTATATCAACAATAGAGGCAACATATCAGAGGTGTATTTAAGCAAGGTCTCTTAGGTCTTTGTCGGGTCAGAGTCATCTTGGCAAGCTCTTTAAGAGAAGAACATTCATGGTGGATATTTGTAAGTGATCTTACATTATTAATGCAATAAAGGAATATTGTTTGTTGGGGTTTTTCTCCCTGTACAGGGTTTCCCCAGGGTATATGTGTTGTTGATGTGTATGCTTACTTATCTACATAGTTATTGTTATTTGGTTATGATTTGGTGTTGTTGAAGTGTATTAAGTTGGAATCAAAGTGTTGAAGAAAATAAAAGAATTAATATGCATAAGAAATCAAGCTCATAATTTAATAGTACTTACTTGCACTATATGTGGTAATTCGCTGGTGTGGTCCATTGATAAGGGCATCTCGTACATTGTTACATTATGAGTATGTTGCACGAGTGATGTAGATGCAATGTCTTGCTTGAGGAACTCCTATCTTGCCTCCTTGAATATTTCTTTTTCTTTCCCTGCATCGAACTATTTCTATGGTTCATCATTCTTCTTCACCCATTGGTGGTGTACTAGATCCCGTTGTACTACATCAACTCATGTCTTACCTCCTCCACATGTAACTATGTTGATATTTCTTCCATCATCCCTCGCCTCTACAGAAATCCACTGAACATTTTGATTGTTCGGATTCTGTTTTTCTTGAATTTTCTCCAAAAGTAATGGGAATTCCTTTGTATCATGGTCTGTTGTGTGACAATACATGCATGTCATAGTTGGAAGTGGACATTCCCTTGCATAGTGTCATGGGTGTTGGGAGTTATGGAATACTACTGGACCTCTACCTCTTCCAAATCCTCCTCTTCCTCGTCCTCCACCTCTGTATCCCCCTCGATCTCCTTGCGGTGAATTGCACTAAGGCACCTGATTATACTACGTGGGGTTATACTGTGGTTGTGTGTTATTATACTGAGGTTGCACAGTGTTAGATTGTTGTTGCGCAGTGTTGTATGGAGGTGGTATCTGGTTAAACTGAGGTGTATCTTATCGTGTCATCATTTCTTCATGCACCCTATAGGTATCTGACGTTCTCTCCCACATCATGTTCGTTTTCCTACAATCTTTATCATCATGACCCACTGATTTGCAAAAGTTGCAATATGAACTCTGAGGTATTGTCTGATACTTCTTCATCATTGGACAATGATATGGATCATGTCCATGTGTTTTACATATCTCGTACCATAGTCCTCTTGTTGGCAAAGGGTTTGGTATCCCTGTTTCCATGTACTGCGCAAAAGTTGGGAACTCATTCTTGTGGTGTCCTTATGTCCTACATGTGGTACACCAAACAACTTCTCTTTTCTCTTTGCCCTTATTCTGGTTTAGTTGAAATGTGAGATTCTTCAGATCCTCCTTCGGCTCCTCTATTGCTGGATCTGTCTTCTAATACTAGTTCTCTTTGAGTTGTAAGGTTGTTTGTAGAGCCTCTTCTTGCATTTGAAACTTCTACTGCCTCAAAGGGTATTTCAGGTGTGGTAGCTGTGAATTCACAAAGAGATGTCTATGTTGCATATCCATCATGACATACTTCATTTTTCCCTTCAATCGTTTGAACCTCTAATCAATCTCCCAAACAGACTCTCCTGGTTTATGTCTGATCTCAATCATCTCATTCATGTACTGATCTTTTGAACTAGGTTTTTGAAATTCATTTATCAGCAGCTTCTTAACATCTGCAATAGTCCTTCTTGTTCTTGGTGCAATGTTTACATCTAAGCTCATGTACCAATCTAGTGCGCAGTCTCTTAGYGTGATAGCTAACTGCGCAAGTTTTGTATCCTCATCTGTGATCTGCTTTGCTTCCCAAATCTTCTCACAGAAAAATAAGTGTTTTTCAGGATCCTTTGRTGCTTCTCCCTTGAATTCGGGTAACCTGATGGTGGGATCATGTCCTGCCATTTTGAATGATGTTGAACTACAACCTTCGTGCGGTGTAGATACTTGACTACTACTTCATGAATTGGCTCCTCTAGTCGCTACTCCTTGGTTGGGTACACTTCCTATTGTCTTTCTTCCACTAAAATTTGGTTGTCTAAACGATGGTGTTCTTTTTGGTGTATTGGTCACACATGGGTTTATGGGTTCCACAATTATTGTCTTTCTTTCATATGTTCCACACAGGATTTCCTCAATCTGCTCCACAACATGGAGATCCTCTGCCTCTTCTTCATCACTTTACAAGCCCTCTCTCTCTCCTATGGATCTCTTCTTATTATTCATCTTATATTGGTAAGGTACTCCATTGCGTGTTTTTCTAGTTGTTTCCATGATCTACTTGATCAGATCTTCCTCCATCATGATTGGGTCCAGGGCCTCCTCCTCCTTTCCTTTATCCATTTCTTCGGCTCTTGTCAGTGCTTCCCCCATGCACACAAGGAAGTTTAGTTGTATATTGCCATAGTCATAACACCTTTGTTATATAGTAAGATCTTGATGGAAGTATAAAGCGATCTAATATACCTTCCTCGTGGTCCTCTTAGAAACTATTGCTCTATTGCGTTGTAAGACTTCGTAGTGTCTACTGCAAATTCTGTGTTAAATCATTCAACAATATCGTCTAACCAGAAATCTACTGCGCTTCTGAATTTGTTATCAACTTGTTGTAACTGCGCGATCTCCACGGGATTCCACTCTAGTTGTTTGATCCGATTTGTTGCATAGTTGTCTTTCAACCTCAATATCCACTACTGCAACACATGTGGGAAATCATAGAAAAATACTTCATGTAAGTCACTAAATATGTACTTGTCCAGATATTCGCGCGATGTTATTTTAGGGTTTATGTTGTCTTTTTGTGCAAACTCTAGCTCCTTTGTTTTCAACCAGCTTTTAATATCTACCTTCATTAGATTCCATGGTCTGAACATTCCTTTCTATAGTTTCATTTTCTACGTGATTCTTTCACGGATCCCACTCACTCAATCCCATGCAGTTCTAGCTGAGAACAGAACCATTTGTTGGTTGCTACTCTCTCTTCCTACTCCTTGGGATGACCCAGGTACATATATAAACAAGCTTCTAGGGTTTCCAACAAAGCCCTTTAAAACTATCGTCCCTTCTGGTAAACTAGAAGGCAACACAGTGCACATAATGCAATGTGTAGTCTCACTCGAGATAGTTCTATGGGTGACTGCAATGCTCAGATGCTTACAGTCTAGGAAAGGGTGGGGATCTGGGATTGTTCTTTTTTATCTTCATTCATTTACTATATCATTCATCTATATTAAATACTCTGTCGTTCTTTATTCATGCACGTAAATCAACAGATCTAACTACTTCATCAAGACATTCATCTAAGGTTTAACCATTGATAGCAAAAACATAAACAATAAGTATTTCACATAACACATGATCTACCATGGTTCACCCCTCCTCGGCTACGTCCACAAAGATTTGGCTTCTTAGGCTCTTTTATTATAGTTCCGCAAAAGATGGTGTTGCTCACACTACATTCCTTTCTCAGTTGGATCGGGATCTTTTATGAGGCAGGCTAGATCACACCAGGATGCCCGGCTTGTGATCTAACCCTCAAGATTTGTCCTACTTGCGTCTCTACAGCTCAACAACTTATCAACATCAGGTCATGCATACAATACTCTCCAGTGACAGTTCTCTAATATGTGCTCACAATCAACTCAACCTACCTCAAAAAACAACAACCTCCGACCTAGACCTCCTAGGTATTTATTTATACTACCTTACCATATTGACAATTGTTACATTTTCTTACCAAAACCCTAACCCTATCCTGGTTAGGTATGCATGCATGTGCGCCTTGCATTATTTCCTTCTTTGCATGCAGCTTTACCTTACAAGTGTTGTTTTTCCTGCCACTTGAACATTTCCAAAGTTAGGTATTTCCCCGCCAAAACTAGGTTTCTCCTCAAACTAGGCATGTTCCCAACACCTTCATGCTTGAAGGCCAAATGAAACTGAGAAGGAACTCAGTTTGTCCCTGGTTACTCCCTTTGTTAACATGTCTACAGGATTCTGGCGAGTATGTACATTTTCCAACTTTAAATGTCCATCTTCCAAGACGGATCGTATGAAATGGTACCTGAGTTGTATAAGCTTAGTCTTCAAATGGAAGGTTGAGTTCTTTGCAAGATGAATGGCACTCTCACTATCACAGTTCGACCTGCTATTATGTTTCTTCTTTCCCAATTCCTCCATAAACCTCTGTAACCAAATAATTTCTTTACTAGCCTCTGTAGCAGCAACATACTTTGCTTCTGTTGTTGAAAGTGCAACAACCTTTTGTAGTTTTGAAATCCAACTTATTGATGTTCCACCTATAGTAAAAACATACCCTGTGGTGTTTCTCATGCTATATTTATCACCTACCATATCTTAATCAACATGTCCCTATAGAATAATGTTTGAACCTCCAAAACACAATGCATGAGTAGAAGAACCTCTCAAATACCTGAGAATCCACTTTATTGCCTCCCAGTGTTCTTTACCTAGATTGTTCATATACCTACTCACAACTCACACTGCATGTGCAATATTTGGTCTTGTGCAAACCATCGCATACATCAAGCTGCCAATTGTTGATGAATAAGCGACCCTGGACATGTATTTGATCTCCTCTTGTGTCTTGGGATAGATTTCCTTAGTTAATTTGAAATGGTTGTCCAAAGGTGTACTCAATGGTTTTGCATTCTGCATTCTAAACCTCTTCAACACCTTCTCTATGTACTCACCCTAAGACAATGTCAATTTGTGATTTTTCATGTCTCTTGTTATTCTCATACCAAGGATTTTCTTTGCACCACCCAAATCCTTCATCGTAAATGAATTAGCTAATTTCTTCTTGAGCAGATTTATATCATGCATATTAGACCCTCCAACAAGCATGTCATCTACATACAATAGCAAGATAATATAGCTTCCATTTTCTAGCCTTTTAAAATAAACACAGTGATCAAAATGACATCTAATATAACCTTGTTCTGTCATAAACATGTCAAACTTCAAATACCAATGCCTCGGAGCTTGCTTTAGGCCATAAAATCTCTTCTTCAACCTGCATACCAAATTTTCCTTCACTTTGACCTCATACCCCTGTGGTTGCTGCATATAAATATCTTCATCCAAATCCCCATGGAGAAAAGTTATTTTTACATCTAACTGCTCAAGATGCAAATCTTCTACTGCCACAAGACTTAAAATAGTCATAATTGAAGTCATTTTAACAACAGGAGAAAATATTTCATCAAAATCTATACCTTTCTTTTGTACAAACCCCTTTACAACAAGTCTAGCATTGTACCGTGTTTTACCTCCATCTTCTTCCTTCAACCTGTAAACCCATTTATTCTGCAATGCTATTTTTCCTACATGCAACTAAACCAAGTCCCAACTCTAGTTATTTACCAAGGAATCCATTTCCTCTTCCATGCCTTGCTCCCACTTCCTTTTATTTTCTACCTACATTGCCTCTTCATAACTTTCTGGTTCACCAGAATCAGTCAACAATAAATAGTACAATGAATGAGAGTATTGTTCAGGGGGTCTACTTAACTTGTTAGATCTTCTAAAAACACTTGCAGGAGTTTGAGGTACCTGTTGCTCCTATTTTTGTACATTTTGATTTTCTAATAGAGCTTTGGAATTTATTTTTCAATGATCTCATCAAGCACTGTGTATTATGGTTTTTCTTCTTCTTGTTTCCTTCCCTGCAACTAATCTTTATACATGACCTTCTCATTGAATACGACATATCTACTCATAATGATTTTGTGATTTTCATAATCCCATAAGTGATAACTAAAATCATTAACACCGTATCTAATAAAGTTACACTTATTGGATTTTGCTTCAAGCTTTGTTCTATTTTCTTTATCAATATGGACAATTGCTTCACAACCAAAAGTCTTCATAAATGAATATTTTACCTTTTTACCTGTCTATTACTCCTTCGGAATGCCACCATCCAAAGAACTTGAAGGTCCTATGTTTATCAAGTAAGCAGTAGTATCTACAACATATGCCCAAAACTGTAAGGGAAACCCTGCATGCAATCTCATACTCCTTGCACGCTCCATGATGGTCATGTTCATCAGTTCTAACACACCATTTTCTTGTTGTATTCTTGGAACTATCTTCTCTCTACGAATCCCATGGTATGAACAATAATCATCAAACACCTTGTTGCAGTATTCATCTCCATTGTCTGATCTGAGACACTTCAAACTTTTTCCTATCTCATTCTCAACCAAAGTTTTTCAATTCTTAAAAGTTTCAAAAACATCAGATTTTTTTCGAATTCAATAAACCCAAGTTTTTCTAGTTGCATCATCAATAAAAGTAACATAATAACGAGATCCACCCAGAAATGATACCTGATTTGGTCCCCATACATCTGTATGCACAAGCTCTAACCTTTCACTCTTATTTTCTTTTCTAACTTTGAGAAATGTGACTCTCTTATGTTTTCCATAAACATGGTGCTCAGAGAAATCCAAATCAATTTGTTCAAGATACGGTAACAAATTCATTTTGTGAAGTATCTGCATCCCCTTCTCACTACTGTGTCCAATCCTATGATGCCAAAGTACTGTATCCACTCCTGTAGAAGCTAAAGAGATAGAAGAATCAATATTACCAGTACATAAATACAATGTACCTACCTTCTCTCATTTTGTTATCACTAGTGATCCTTTGGTGACCTTCCACGCCTTATCTGTAAATATGGATATACAACCTTCACTTTCCAACTGCCCTGTTGAAATTAGATTTTTCCTTAGATTTGGAACATGTCTTACCTCTTTCAACAACCATTGGTTTCCATTATTTTGTTGTATTTGTACCTTACCCTTTCCAGCAATTTTGCATGCTGCATCATCACCCAAATGAACGTGCCCAAAATCACCTTGAATATAATCTAGAAAAAATTTCCCATGGGGTGTGGCATGAAATGAAGACAGTGAATATAATACCCAAGAATCAGAAATATTATCTACAAAAAGAATCAAAGCATCTTGTAACACATCACTTGTTACATTTGCTTCCTGGTTTTTCTTTTGTTCTCCATCTCTTTGTTTCTTTGGAGCTCTACAGTATTTATTCAGATGTCCTTTCTTCCCACAATTCTAGCACTCTGTCTTTCCCAGTCTAGATTTAGATCTGCCCTTCCTAAATTCCCGTGGTTCCCTTATCCCTTTCCTCTATCCTTTTGTCTTCCCATGTTCTTCGCGTTTAATTCATTACCTGATGTCTCACCTATGTTTTTCCATCGCATTTCCTCGGTAAGGATAACACCAACAACATCATCAAATTTTAGAGAGTTTGAACCACAAACAGAGTTACTTACAGCCATGACCAATCCTTTCCAACTTTTTGGCAATGAGCACAAGATTATAAGAGCCCTGACCTCATCATCCAAATCCACTTTTACAGAACTTAGCTGATTAGTAACCATATTAAATTCATTTAAATGATCTACCACAAACCCACGTTCTGACATCTTCATATCAAATAATCGCTTCATTAGAAATACCTTATTGGATGATGAGGGTTTTTCATATAGTTTAGCCAATGCATCAATCAGTTCCTTCATTATCTTTTCTTTTGAAATATTGAAAGCTACCGATGCTACCAGACTCAGTCGTATCATTCCTAGTTCCTTTATGTCGAGAACCTCCTATGCTTCATCTTTCATGGTTGACGACTTCTTTGTTATTCTGCCCAATGGTAGGAATAGATCCTTCTGATATAAATAATCTTCCATCTGCATCTTCCATAACTGGTAGTTTTGGTCGTTAAATTTCTTGACCCTAAACTTTCCATCTTCCGTCATTGCTACCACTCGAACCAGGAACCCTCTTTTCCTGCCCTTTAATTCTAATACCAGTTGTTAGAAAAATAGGATCGCGGAGCAATAAAATAAAACAAATGCAGAAATAAAACACACAAGATACACAATAAAATATACACACAGATATAAGTGGTTCACCCAGTGTGGGCTACATCCACTAGAGAATATGTCAGGTCCTTCCTTTTTATTATCCAGCAAAATGAAGGAATACAACCTACAACTCAATCAATGTAACTTCCTCTTCTTTCTCTCACAATCTCTTTCAGAATATAAAAATCACACACATACATAGCCGCGATACAATTCCCTCATAAAAGAGGGTTGTCTTCTAGGGAAAAAATCCCTAAAATAACTTCTATCGTCAGATTTGCAGCCTTATAATGAACGGTCCAGATTGACTACGAAATTACAATATTCTACAAGGAAAATTTTCCCAAAATTTTGCTTCGAGGTCACTGCCCCTGAATCCCTCACCAGGGGGGTTACAAAAATTGTAGTTTCCCCCCTGCGATAGTTGTGGGGGGGAAAGCCCCCCCACCTATTAGGGAATGGGGTCCAAGCACGACTGAAACAAACCTCTTAATAAGGAAGATAATCAGGCTACACAACCAACACTTTGCCCATCGGATACTTATGATCAATCAAGTTTCTTATTGCCTCATCCAAATTAGTGTATTGGTCATAAACTGGGGGAGGTAATTTCCTTAAATTCATTTTCAGATTGTGTAACAGCTCAAAATCCCCTGCCAACAATTCTACTACATCTTGCCCCTTCAAAGTGCCATCAAGCTTTTTGAACTTGTTGTCATTGTTCCTCTTGTCTTCTAATAGCTTCTGATAATTGTTGATTGGATACAAATCCCCATTCGCATTCCAAAACAATGGTAATCCATGCTTGATAACATCACTAAAATCTTCTTGAAAGTAGAGATTTCCTTGATAATCTCATGGCACTTAGTTCCCCATTTTGAAGCAATATCCTTTTTGTAATTACTCTTTTAGCATCCATTACAATGCTAGTTTTGTCATTGACATGCAAATCCTTCAACTCCTCTTTAGTTATGTTGTTCAAAAAATTTATTATATCAGCTACCAAATAAGGTTTATTCTCCAACTTAATTGTTGTTTCATTTATGTATTTCAAGACTACGATGATTAAATCAAGCTCATTCTATACTAGCGTAAAATAAGACCAATTCTTAACAATTGTGTTAGCTAGATCGTCCCAAATGATATGCTTAGCTCCTTTCATGGTTGGTCTCCATGTCACCCTTTCCTTCATTTTATTTTCTTCCTTCTAAGCTTCCTCTTTAGCAACATTGATTTGTGCCAAACATAATTCTTTGCTCTTCACCTGATCTTCTAGTTTGCTACCTTAGCATCTCCTTGGTTGAGTTGGTTTGTCACAATGTCCAACTCGATCTCCTTCACACTCAAATCAACCATGACTTTTGATAAGCCCTATGTTGGGTCTAATGGATCAATTTTCATTTTAGTTGACTTGGCTTCCTACAATAGCTGAGCTTGTTGGTCTTTCAACGTTTTAATTCCAGCTTGCAGGTGTTCTAGGATCTTTCTACTTTCCAATAATAGCTAGTAAAGTTGCTCCTTTTCCTCATGACTAGTCTGCAACTCTGGGGTCTGAACATGTTGTACATCACGAACATTTATCTTTTTCTTAAGGATCTTAATCATGCTATCCTTCTCATTGATTAGGTCTCCTACAACAGTTGGATTTTTAGGATCCGCTCATAGGGAAATAATATTCCTCTCCAACTCATTAATCTGAATTCTATTGGTTTTAGTGGTCACCCTCTCCTGTGTCAATTGCTTCACTATTTTGATTACCATATTTGTCATCTTCCTCTCATTGGAAGAGGATTGAAAGACCCTTATATACAACATATCACTTGTTTGTTGGTGCAATTCAATCATATCCACATGGTGGATATCCCAAAGCTTTACTCTCATTTGAGTGGCTTTGTATTCTACAAGAAAAAAAAAAGACTTAAGTACCTTTGACTCTAGTACAACCAAATTGAATATACCCTGTTGGAAATCCGCAACAAATAGTAATTTTGTTTGAGTTGTGTTTTGTCCCCAAGCCTGAGGATACATTTCCTTTTTCACCCTTTAATTTTTTCTCTTTATATCCAAATATTGTGAAAAGAGTGAGGGTTGTTTATCAGAGGTTCCTTCAGCTGTAGAGGTCTGTGAAACTTATGGTGTTGAAAATAGAGTTGAACTAAGATGTTCAATAGTGATAGCAGGTCCCTTTGGGGTTGAACTAGGTACACTCGATTGTAATACCCTTGTTTCCCCCAGTTTGTAAATATAACTATAACTAGCCAAGAGACTATGGCGGATTAAATGTGTGTGAATGTTTGATTTGATGAACCTTTGTATAAAAGGGTCAATGTATAAAAATTTTGTTATTAATAGAAATTTGATATGTGTTGCACAACTGCTAAAAGGGGGAAAGTTTGTCAAGATAGACCATGCATGTTATGAGAGAGATGGTGAAGGGAAAACAAAGAATGGTTGAGATGACCCTCACCAAACCAGTACCTACTAGGTGTAATTGCTCAACAGTCCTCTGACCCATAAACGAATTACCAGTCAGGCTGGTAGTTGGAAGGCCATCCTCAAGAGTTAATGAAGAGATGGGGTAGGCTGCCCATCTGTAAGGCTTCCAGGCCTGACCACGAATTGGTATTCAGATCCATGCAACCTTGCCAAGGGAGGCAAGAAAGAAGGTAATTCGAGGACAGAAATAGATTGGCAGGAGAGCAGAGTAGAGAAGACATTCTCCTGAGAAGAGGGCAGAGCATACTTCGACTCAAGAGTTGAGAGGAAAAAGTTGTACAGTAAGCTCATTTTTTAATGAAGGAAGCCATGGGCAGGGTTTGGCTACAAGCTGGTAAATGAGGCTAACGAGTGACTGGGGAAGTACTCGTGCATACCAACTTGCTTGAAGTAAATAAAACCAGCGGCCAACTTCCTGTGGGTGGAGGAGAGTAACATTCGTCCCTGACTATCATAGAGAAAAGAGAAAGAATCTCTCTTAGAGCATCATGGTTTATCTCGAGGGTGGCCTGTGGTAAATTCGATAAGAGTGGTTGTGCCAATGGTTGGGAGGAAACAAACACCCCTTTCAATAGTCGCTTCACACTCTCCATTTCGGATAAGTATTATCATACTCTATGTATATATATTGGATGCAATGATGAATGTTTGTGTTTATGGTTAAGTCCTTCAATATTTGAACAGTTATTAGAAATGCTCTTTGGCATCTGTAAACTGTTATATTTTTATGGTCTTGGATTTATCTCTGTTTAGCTGCTAGAGAGTCATGGGATGTGAATCTGTAGGAGAGTCGGGGTAGGATCGACTGAAACGTCTAAGTCCTGTTGATCCTTTAAATTCACCTTAGTGGGAATGTCATGTTCATCTCTGAGGGAGAAGGGCGTTTTCCCTTCAGACTATCAACCCATCTAACCGAGGGCTCATGCCCAGGTTCTTAACCCCTTTCTAAAAATATTAGCGCTTAGCCCACAAGATTTCCCAAGGAAACCATGTGACCAGGGCCTAGGAACCTTGCGCTAGTCCAAAAGGAGCTAGCTCTTTCGACTTCGGGACTTCGGGACTCATGACTCCACAATCCTAAAAGAAATCCGAAGGTCAAAGTCGCGAATTGACAAGGGTCATCTATCTAGGGATTCAGTATGGATCTCTCTCAACCGTTAGATCAGACTTAGGAAGGCAAGCATTAAGCGCTTTGGTGAAGTTCTACTTCAGGAGAATAGGAGTGGTCTAGCGTCGAAACTCCCGAATGTCGAAGTCGCGAAGTTAATCTGGACTGTTGAGATTGGAGGGACACGTGCCCACCAATCAATGGTTATCCGAAAATCTGGGTATTCGACGGTATAGGGACGCGCAAGTTTCCCCGGAGCTCTGCAAGACAAAATAAATCTTCATCGTGGATGCTAGGTACACGTGGGGATAGATCCGGTGTGGTCTGGAATGAAATTATGAAGGCTCACACCGAACACCAAACTGTCAAAGTGATGTGGACCATCGATCTTTAGATCCTTCGAGATCCCTCTCAGTCGTTGATCTGAGAATACCACCTTCGATTACCCAACCGATCGGGAACACGTCGTGGACGGACATGTGGCCCCTACTTGTCCCCTGTCTAAGGTTGTCCATAGAATTAGAGACTTCAGATGAGAGGATATGTGGCAAGAGATCATGCAGTCCAGAGACTTAGTACTCCGGGGGAATTTGGCCAAGAGTTTTCGAGGTGTGAAAACTCCCAAAGTCGCGAACGGTGAAGTAAATCTTGACCGTTGGTAGGAAAAAGGACACGTGGCGCCAGATCCGAGAGTCCGGATACTTGGCTCTTCATGGGATTTGTGTCGAAAGGAGTCGGTAAGCTCTGAAGCCCAGAGTCGTGAAGTAGCGAGGACTGTGGATCTATGGATTCACGTGGATAAATCTCAACCGTATGATGGGGGTTGATGTGGCTCACTAACGTCATCCCAGGTGACGTGGAACTGCAACTAAGGGGCCACGTGTCACTTATATTTGGTCGATTCACCAACCCCTTATGCCAATTAAAGCATGACACATGTCACCCCCTAATGCGGACACGTGTCACCCCTCAACCCTCACCGCATGTCAGTTTCTTGGTTCGTTCCCGCCTGGCCAATGTGGCTGGTGACGTATACAAGACTCTAGGAGTTTGGATAACTTCGGGAGTTCGAGAGTTTGGGCATAGTATGGTAAAAAGGGATGCTCAATGGAGACCTTCAAACGTCGATTGTCGAATGGCTAAGGCCACGTGGCAAGATTTCGAGACTTCGGGGATTAGGTAAAAGGAGTGTTATGCGTTGAATGTCGAAGCCCCTTTTTAACCGTAAGATCTTAATGGAGGATGTGGACCGTTGATTCCCTCCATTGTTTGATGATCGGGGAATTTGACAACACCTTTGAAACTCCCGAAGTCCAGGAGTTTCAAAGTGTCGAAATCTTCGCTAAGTAGACTCTTAGCTCCCGGTTTTTAGCCTGAGGTCACGATCAGGACCCCGTAGCTGGTTTAAGCATGTAGTGGGAGATGTAAACTTCGAGAGAGCAGATTAAGAGGTTTTTGCTTAGTAAAGGATCGGAATTGAACCAAGGAAAAACAAAAATTTGATGCCCCATCCCTAGAAAGGGTACTTAAGGGGTTGGGTGTGTTACAAATCCTTGTCTGATTTGCAATATACCCTTCCCTTCTCCCGTAAACTCAGCTAAGAACCCCTCTAAGTCAAATTCTTCATCACCTTTAGCCTTTTTGTTTAGCTTCTCACTCAGCTAATCATCAATATCCATTTCATAATGCATGTCTGAAAATGTCCTCTTTCCATGTTGTAATTCTTGTTTATGAGGAGTCTGAATTAAATTGGATTGGTCCATTGACTCAGTGGTAGTTTGATTTTGGGCCTATTCCTCTAAAATCTGCTTAATGTATTCCCATGAATCCAGGTTAGCAATTCTTTCCACTACCTGATTTGGAAAATGCTTGTACATGGGCCTTATGGTTGCAATCACACCATGTTTGTCATACACCCATTTACTTCCTTTTTCAAAATCTAATTGTTGTAGCATTTATTCTGTAACAACTAGAGTATTTCTAAGCTTGACCAAGAAAGGGCCAACCTCTTGAGGCAACTTGAAAGTGATGGCCTGCTTATGTTCAGAAAAATGAAATTGATCTGAAATGAGCCTTTATCTGATGTATTCCAAATCAAATATCCTTGGAGTTAGGAAAATTGACAACTTGTATGGCTCTTGTTCAAAACAATATACTCTAATGATGGAGTGATCCTCATCCAAGTACCAATATCCTAATCTAGTATCTTTGCTCATTTGTAATATCTTTTTAAACTCATGAAACATCCTAGGAGGTTGAGTGCCATTGAGCAGAATGTAACATGCACTCGTGAACTTGTTTACATAAAGGTTGAAACCTTTATTCTAGTCTCGTTTCCTCACCTCCTTGGTCCACTCAATTACTATCTTGGTTCTACCAAAATCATCTATTTTTTTTTATCCCAAAGCTCTCAAAAAAGGAAGAATTATTGAATAATATGAGGTGCACCAAGTAGGCCTGGTACCTAAAATATTTGTTGATGTGGAAATTTGACAATTGGAAGTTTATGACTTCCTGTAGGAACTGACAATAATCAAATTTTGTGAGGCTGATTGACTCTAGTGGACATAAGATAGAAAACAACCCTAAAATGGTCTCATCCACATATCTATCATGTTTGTAGCCTAAAACATGACAAATCATGGCAATAGTCTGTCTGGTTATTTCAGGGAAGATGGTGGATTTGAAAGGAGGCGGACCAATTGGTAATGGGGCATATGGGGATAACAGATTTATCAATAGCTTCTCTCTTTCAGATTGTGATAATGCTTCGTACTTAGAGTCAATATCATCATCATCTAGGATTTCATATACATAATGGTCTAGAGTTTGAAGCATTTGGGCAATGGATCCTTTACTTATTTCACAAACTATCCTAGAATCATGTACATAAATTATTTGATGCCTATCCACTTGGTAATTTATTTATTTTTAACTAGAACGGTTATGTTGCATTAATCGGCTTTCTGGCAAGCCTGAATCAGGAAGTTACATATCTGAAGAAGGTTGGTGACCTCTAACAGTGTTGCCAACCTTCTTGTGAATGTCTTGGGAAACCAATCCCATCTGCTTCTTGAACTAATTCGAGAAAATGACAAAAATTGCATACATGAGTATATTCTCACAAATTGTGAGCATAGTAGAAGACAGAAGCAAAGCATTAAACCGAGGGGAATGAAGGTTTCCCCTTAATGTAGGGATCCAGCTTTTTCTGAGAACCTGAAGAAATGTTGGAGGCCGCCTCCTTTTCTCTGCGCGCTTTATTGGTCTTTCGCCCTCGGGTAAGGGGTGGAGACGGAACTAAATTGTCTTCCGGATCGGAAGTTTCCACAGAGCCTCTAGGGGGGACTGAAACAACCAGACCTACAGAGGCAGAAGGTTCTGGAACTAAAGCCCGAGTTTCTTTTGCTGCCATTGTTTCTAGGGGGGTGGAATCCGGAAGGCTTTCGTCTGCCAGGGAGTCTTCAATAACTGTTGTTGCTTCTAGATCTAGGGCTTCATCCTCCTTCAGCGCATCAAAACTGTTTTTGTTTTCTAGAGTTGCCTCTGCCGTATGGGTGGCCTTTGGGGCCTGGGCTGACGGATCCTTTTGCCTTGGCTGCCTTCGTCGGTTAGTTACTGGCTGAAAATCATCTTCTTTGACTGGTCCCGGCTCCTCAGAGGTTTTGGGGCAGCTTTTTGCGAAATGACCGTAAGCATGGCACCGGAGGCACTTAAAAGGAATCTGCTCGTAGTCCAGCTCTTGGATATGGCACCATTCCCCAGGGAGAGCTTAATGGCGTCCGGAAGTCCTTTTTCGAGATTAACCTCAACACRAATACGAGCGCAGGTAAATTGTTCCCCCTTCGGCTCCGCCCTGTCCAGGAAACGCCCAAGCTTATTTCCAATGTCCTCCAGAGAGMTTATCCCCCAGAGATGCAATGGAAGGTGAGGCAGYCTAACCCAAACCGGGGCTGCTGTGATCTCGGCTCCGGGGTTAAAGTCAAGAGTCCAGGGGGCTAAGAATAGCCCTCTCGACCCCATGAAATAGGGTCCAGATCTGAAAACTAGGTCACGACCCACTTTCCTCGTGAAGCTAAAGACGAAAATCCCCTGCCTACTGCGTACAGAGTAACGTTTCCCTGTATCAGCATCTTCCAATGATCATCCATCCATGCCTCCACTGATTTGGGGCTTGGCCATAACCCCGTAAACTTTTCGATGAGGGCATTTTCTGCTAGAAGGAGGGCAAGCTTGCAAGGGTCCTCTGGATCTAGCTCCAGAGAAGGGATCTCCTCCATCTTCTTTACAAACTTAGACGGGAGAGAAGGCTTGGATTTAGGTCCTGCTGAGCGAACTAACGTTTTGAAAGCTTCCAGAGGGTCTTTTTCCAACTCGGCGATCGGGACTGGGGCCATCGTAGTAGGCAGCGACCACCAGCAAGCACGAGGCGGAGCAAGTCGCAAAGGCCACTTCTCCAAAACGCATGCCAACCGAAAGCAGGCGAGAGGGATCTGCGGCCCTGTATTCAAAGGGGAACCCTGGTTTCTGCTCCAGTCGAAGACGCACCCCTGCAATCAAACCAAAACGCATGCAAACTCAGGCGAGAGGTCGCTCTAATTCATCCCTATCCACTTGGTAATTGACAACACACTAATTGACTAATTCTAGAAAGTGATAATTTTTGTAACAATTGATATGGCCAGGTTCGATTCCCATAACTTCAAGTAGTTTTGACTATCATTAGCATCAGTTTGGACTCTCTGAATTAATTGGTGAAGGTCAGGGAAAGACAACGCAGGGTCGAAAACATCCCTTTCCTTGTCCTCCAAGTGGTCATCATATATAGTCATTTTCTTAGATGGTCGGATTTGGCTAGGGTTTGATTTAGTGGTCATTTCATTACTTTTAGGAGAAAAATATTGACTACCTTTCTCCATCTATCCTTATTTTAAACAATTTGGACACATTTGAAATAAGGAAATGAGAACCCTACCCGGTCTTATTTTTTGAAGGAGAATTTGATTGCTTTTACTGGAGTCTATTGTACTCGTAATAGTGTTTACCATGTGTGTTTACCTCATTTGCTTTGGGTGTAATTGTTTTAAACTTTTAAAAAAAATTCTTTGGATTACATCGACATGACGCATTATTTATTTGGCTTACATTATCGTGGCACCTGTCATCAATTCGTGCATTTTGGGGGTGAGCCAAAGTGGTTTCATAATACCACCCCTGCATACCAAAATAAATAAAGTGATGACATGTTATCACCCATTAATACAATGGTTTTGAATTTAGGCCTTCGACCCCTTGTTATCCATTGTGCACTTCTATCGACCAAAATAAGTTGAGACCATCGATCTTGGATCTATATCAATGGTCGGATCGTTTCTATTGAATTTTCATTTCAAACCTTGTTTGTTCTCTTTTATGCCTACATAAATATGACAAAGTGATGTAGTATATAAGGTATCGAACCTAAACTAATAAGTGAATGATAGGGAAAACTTGAAGTGAATGGAACTCAAACATAACCATTGTGAACAAGTTAATGTGAAACAAACAACTACATGATCTACGTTCTATATCTATATCAACAACGAGGCTACATACTGAGGACATTGTTGAGTCGATCCCTTTGACGCATAGGTGGGGTCGATCTCTCCTTGTCCTGGTCTACTCCTTTGTGCATTGTTGTTACTGGCATGTGTCGATCCAATGCAAATGTCAGCAGGTTTCTCTTCTCTGCAACCGTATTGGCAAGTGGCATCAATCCAATGCAAATTGCATTGGGTCGCTCCTATGCACGCTCTCCTCACTGGAAGGTGGACTCAAACAATGCAGTCGTCAACTAGTTTGGGAGATGGTGTATTTTCTCGGGTTTGGCACCATAGTATTTTTTTTATGTTTGAAATGTATATTTTTTATTTGTTTTACTTTTTGTTTATTTTTTATTTGATATTTGATATGGATTATGCTAGGAACGAAAAGAGACAAAAACAAAAATATAGAAGAGACAACAAAAATACAGTGAAACCCAACTTCTATTAATGAATAAGATAGAAAAACATTGTAGAACACAAATTGGCAAAATGGGGTAGCTTATATCTAAAAAGAAAGAGATGTTGGATATGCTTCATTCACAAGAAACTTTACATCACACTACATTGCAAGCATAAAGGGCCTCCTTCACGTCAATTATATATGAGAGAGTGAGAGGAGAACAATTCCCATGATGCACGTGCGATAAATTAATATAATTTTATAGAATTCCATAGGCATGTAAAACACTAGGACTTCTCGGGTAGTCACCCATCCCAGTACTACTCTAGCCCGAGCTCACTTAATTGCAGAGTTCTAATAGGAACGGGTGAATTAATGTTATGTCGTAGGCATGTAGATAAGATCACTACATGATGTCTGTAATTAACAAATGAAGATGGTATTACATTCCATTCCCCGTCAAAAGGGTGAATATCATGGTGTATCAAAACCATAGGCTCGAAATGTTGATTCAGTGGAAAAGGTGGTTGGCCACCAAGATCCACCTAGATCATTCCTCCCCCCTTAGGAAGCAATGGTTCCCATTGCGTCAAGTTCCCTAGGGAGATGTGGAAACTTCTATTAAATATGAACCTTGGTGAGTCGCTTGCCTTGTTGAAGTAGATGTCTTGCTTGTACTTTGTCTGTGGAAGGATGTCATGAACCTGTTGGAGGTGTTGGATCTGTTCAACAGATATGGTTGCATGATATACTTTGTTCTGAGTGTGGGAGGACTCTAACGGTGAAGATGCAATAAGATAAGATATATCAATGGGGGCTAATGGTTGGAACCCCAAGCACACCTGAAAAGGGTCGTGGCCAATAGAGATATGTTGAAAATATGGAAGACTCTCATTCTCTTTATGCTCCTCTACAATCTTGTTGACCCGCTTTTGTTGGATAGAAATGTCTTGGGCTGAGGATGTAGTGTTCGCAGTGACCTTCTGTTCACTGTTTGGATGGATCATGAAGAGGGAAAACTTTGTGGTTTGAGAGATTACTTTGCAGCATTTTTTTTCCAAGATTAATGAAGTGGCAGTGGTTGGAGCTACCTCTGGTACCCTGTAGAGATGACCTCTCAGATTAATAATGACACTGCAGGGCCAAGACTCATAGATAGAGTGATGTTTCCACATATATGGTTGTCCTAAAATAACATCACATACTTCAAGTGGGGAAACATCACACACTACCTCATCCTTGAAGGGCTTGATGCCATAGGACAGGTGGCAATGTTGTCTGACAAGGGTGTCTCGTCCCCAGCTCAACCATCCAATGGTGTATGGTTGGGGGTGTGGAATAATTGGTAACTTCAATCTCTTGACAACCTTGACTGAGATCAAGTTCTTCTGACTCCTGCTGTCAATAATTAAATGAAGTTGGGTCCCCTTTACCCACGTATCTGAGTGGAAGAGGTGCTCCCCCTCCTCAGGCTCCTCTAGTTCTTCTGGTTGTATTGTTGTGGCTGCGATGGTAGTAGTGGGTTCTACATTGATGATCTGTTTCCCTTTATTGTGCTTTGAATCAGAGTCCAATTCAAGTTCCGATTCTTTTTCTTTGAGCTCAACCACCAATGACTGTTTCGAGCGACATTCATCGGTGTTGTGCGGGGGGTTGTTGTGTAAATCACACCACTTTCTGGTGTCTTTCTTAGACTTCCCATTACCCTTCTCTTCTTGTGTCTTGGATTGTCTGTCTTGAGGTTAGAATTCCTTTCTATGTCCTTCATTCTGTGAGTTAGGGTTGCCTTTGCCATGATTCTGTTGTGGCATATTTTCAAACTTGAACTATTGCTTACTCTGTTGTTTGAATTTCTTCTCAATTTTGACTGCATATCAGTAATCAACTCCTAGTGAGGATATTTCCCAGAAATCCATCTCTGTTTGGATGTACTTGTGCAGCCATTGTGATACTTCAAAACTAGGTGTCACTCAGAGTCTTTGATACCCAGCTTTGAGCGCAAGGTATGAAAGATGTTGGTGTAATCCGACACCGTCTGATCTCTTTTCTGACGCAAAGTCATCCATCTCATGTACTGGTCATCATAGTTTCCGACAAGGCAGAACTCCTCGTTTAGAGCATCTACAAAGGCCTCCCAAGTGAGTTCTCTCCTAAATGGTATAGATTCATATGCGATGTACCTCTCCCAGTAACCTTCCCACCAAGCTTTGACATGGGGAAGGGATTTAAGGAGCGTGAAGTTGATATTTTCACCATCGGAGAAATTTTGGACGGAGTAATCACCTTCTAGCAGATTCAACCATTTTTCTAGAGCATCTACATATATTTGTCCTTCAAATAAGGGGATATCAAAATTGACTTGTATCGTGAAGGGTTTTGCACCTCCAAAATGGTTTCTTGTCGAAGATGCCTCTGTCACTGCCATCAGTGGTCTTCAAAGAATCTGAGTGAAGTTGTCCATCATCTCGTTCCTCTATTACACGAGGGCTTTCTTGAGAAACGTCCTGAAAGGATCTCATGCTTTGTCATCTCTCTTTTCTTCCACCATGGGAGGTCACTTGGGCTAGCAAGAGCACTTGTCCTCAAGTGAAACTAGCTCGAGACCCAACTCTCTATACCTTGACCTCGTTGGGGACTTGCTCTGAGAAATGACAAGGATCAGACTAATTCGATACCACTGATCCAGATTATGCTGAGAACGAAACGAGACAAAAACAAAAATATAGAAGAGAACACAAAAATACAGTGAAACCCAACTTCCATTAATGAATAAGATAGAAAAACATTGTAGAACACAAACTGGCAAAATGGGGTAGCTTATCTCTAAAAATAAATAGATATTGGCTACGCTTCATTCACAAGAAGATGTACATCACACTCCATTACATGCTTAAAGGGCCTCCTTCACCTCAATTATAGATGAGAGAGTGAGAGGAGAACTATTCCCATGATGCATGTGGGATAAATTAATCTAAGTTTATAAAATTACATAGGCATGTAAATCACTAGGACTTCCCGAGCGGTCACCCATCCCATTACTACTTTAGCCCAAGCACACTTAACTGTAGAGTTCTAATGGGAACGGGTGCATTAATGCTATGTTGTAGGCATGTACATAAGATCATTACATGATGTATGTAATTAACAAATGAATATGGTATTACATTTCATTTCCCATCAAAACGGTGAATATCACAATTTATCAAAACCATAGGCTCGAAATATTGATTCAGTGAAAAAGGTGGTTGGCCACCGAGATCCACCTAGATCAATATTTGTTTGTAATGTAATTTAAACTCATTTTTGTATTTAATATGTGTTTTGTAGTTATATATAAGGGCATAGGGTCGAAGTGGAGGTACGTTCCTATGCATGGAGGGTGAGAGGGAGAGAACTGGAGGGAGGGAGAGAGCCAAAAAGAAACAAGAGCCATCTATTTCATTTTAACGACACTGCTAGCACGAGCCTCGAATTTCCCTGCCACATGAAATATGTATATGAGATTCATTCCATTCATGAATTTTCTCATAACTTAGGGGGATAATTCAGGTACGAAATATTCGTAGGGATTTGTTTGTCTTGTTCGTCTAACACATATAACTGCATCCATGGTCAAGGTTGAGGCCATGACTGGTCTCTCAAGATTTGTCGCGGTTAATATTATGCAGGCTCCATGGTGAACAATTGAATCTTGTGGTCTTAGAATTGAAAGTGCTTTGAGGCATATGACAATAGTTAGAGCACTAGGTTGAAGGTGTAGGGGTTGTGGTCGGGACCCTAGGAAGAGGTATGACCATAAGGAGCTTAGTTGGGATCGATTGTAGGGAGGTTGGGGTTAGTTGGGTTAGGTATAGGTTGTGGGGGCCTAGGGTTAGATGGGTCTACTAAGGACAAAGTGGAGGTATTTGGTTCTTATGCATGGAGGGGGAGAGGGAGAGAACAATCTTAGGGACAGAGAGAGCCAACAAGCTGAGCCATCTTTTTCATTTTTAATGTTATTATTAGCACGAGCCTCGATCTTTCATTTAACCTCTATCTACCTCCCTCTATCTGTACCCACTCCCACCCACCCTCCCTCTCTTTCCATCTCACTCACGACCTATGATATTTTTCTCTCTCCCTCTATCCATGTCACTCTCGACCTCTCACACTCTAACACACACACACTCTCTGCCCCCTCTTTGTATTCCTATC
>SNQJ01S0023602.1:81729-98657 GCA_010110895.2 Picea sitchensis
CTCTCACACACACACACACACTACCCCCCTCTCTGTCTTCCTCTCTCTCCCTCTCACATTCACACATTCTCTCATATAATATCAATTGTGAGTAATTTAACTTACTTCATTTGTATCACACTCTCGACCTCTCATATGCTCTATCTCTCTCTCCATCTCACCAGTGTCAACCTCTCTCTCTCTCCCCCTCTCAAACTCTCACACACACTCTCTCTAGCCCCCTCTTTGTCTTCCTCTCTCTCCCTCTCATCACACTCTCACATACTCTCTCGTATATCAATTGTGAGTATTAATTTAACTTACTTCATTTGTATGAATAATGTTCACAAAAGCTTCTCATCAAATAAATCATAGTGCAAAGCTACCATTAAACCATGGCCTAGAGTACCTACACATAGACCATGACCTAGACCACGACGTACACCTAGAACATGACCTAGACATTAGCAAGACTATTTCTTTGTCTTCATCTCTCTCTCTCTCTCTCTCTCTCTCTCTCTCTCTCTGATATCTCACATTCTCACTCACTCTCTCCCCTTCTCTCCCTCTTCCTCTCTCTTTATCCTCCACTCTGCAAATCATGTATTTATTAAGGCAGTGGTTAGAGCACTAGGTTGAAGGTGTAGGAGTTGTGGGGACCCTAGGAAGAGGTACGGCCATAAGGAGCTTAGCTGGGATCATGTGTGGGGAGGGGTTAAGTTGGGTTAGGTATAGGTGGGTGCCTAGGGTTAGATGGGTCTAGCGCAGAACTAGTGGAGGTAGGTAATTCCTTATATGCATGGAGGGGGAGAGGGAGAGAATAAGACAGAGGGAGAGAGCCAACAAGAGCCGTCTTTTTTTCATTTTTAACGATACTATTATCATGTGCCTCAATCTTCCCTGCCACCTATAATTTGTATACAAGATTCATTCCATCCATGATGTACCTAGACCATGACCTATACCTAGGCCATGAACTAGACCTAAACCTAGACCTAAACCTAGACCATGACCTAGACAATGACAATACTATTTCTCTTTCTCCCATTCATTATCTCCACTTATCTCCCTCTCCCCCCTGCTCCTATTCTCAATCCCTCTCTCTCTCTCTCATGCTCACTCACTCTCTCCCATTTTCTCCCTCTTCCTCTCTCTTTCTCCCCCAAGTACTCTGCCTCTCTCCCCCACAACAACCATATAGATAAGTTCAAATTACAAATATAGAAAATAATAATAAGCATACTTTGTAATTTCAAAAATAACTTTTTGATGGGTCACATATATATATATATATATATAAGAAAAATTCATAAACATTGAGCCACGTTTTCATTGGAGGAATTTCAAAGTGTTAAACATGACAATATAAAACTTTAGACACAATCATAAAGTCAAATTTATTAATGATTACAAATCATAATGTTTTTCAAAGTAAAACCTACTGATTATAAATCATAATATTTTTCCAAGTACTACAACCTTAGTCAGTATCATAATTATTAACTAATTAAACCGCCCAAGGTTTAATGACGATATTCATAATTTGAATGATATAACTGTCAGTAGGAGCGAATTGTGTGATAATTCACACATGAAGAGTATCAACTTGTACTTTGGAAATCCATTGAAGGATTAAAACTTATATAGATATGCTCATTTTGATCATGATCAATTCATTGATATTTCGTATTTGGAAGATAATCATATATTGGGCATTGTGAATCTTGATGATTACACATGTCTAATGGCAATGGAAGGCTCAAATTACCAAAAAAACGAGAATAATTTGAATGTTGGGAATACTTCTACAGTTGTTGCTAGTGTTACAAATTTTGCAGTTGTTGTTCCTGCAACATCAGTTATTTAAAAAAGATTTGTAGATACATTTCCTGAAGTTCCTACACATTTAGTTAAGAATGCTCTTGAAGCAAGGGATACAAATTTTAAAGCTCATGCAAGGAATGAATAACCCACGGTGGATTTTCAGCTCATGGCCGAGAACAACCTGAACATAATTATGAATGATTTAATGAGGATTAAACATGATCTTCATGTTCTAAAATGTCCCAGATGCCAAGCTGAGGAGAATAATAGAGTTGACAACATTAGTTCATCTGCTTCTAGGCATAATGTCTACATTAGCGAAGATGAGGAAATGGGTGATGCCTAAATAGACTCATATCATTATATGTTAGTCGTATTGAGTTTAAGAATTGTGTGTGAGGATGTGACTTAGACATCTTTTGTAATTTTGATAATTCTAGGCTTTTAGCCTAATACTTTATATATCTCGTTTTTAATATAAATTACTTATGTTGTTCCTTTAGTGAATCATCTCTTATTTGACCAATGTGTATTATATTTATCTAAATGATATTTACAAGAAATATTCATCTGAAAGATATGTTAGCAAGAGATTTTGTTTATAATTTCTTGGTTTCAATGTACTTAAGCCAATGCAAAATTTCATATTTCCACTCATATAGATTTTATACTATGCTAAGTTTTTGTAAGGAATTTTAAATTATGTTGAGAAAGAATAATTTGTAATAAGAATAAACACTTGTTCTTTAAAGAAAAGAGAAAACATATGTTACCCTTTATGCACATCTAGTATGTTCATGTATGAAAATGTCAATATAAGGTTAAAGACATGTGTGAAATCACAAATGAAACATTTTGCAAGTTGAACCACTCAATTTGGCTCAAAATTGGCACTAGGACTTGCATTTTACTCTCAGGTAGTTTTGCATTCACGTTTACCTGATATCTCAAATCTAACTACATGAAAACAACCTCTCTTGTTCTTCAATTGCACTTTAAATGACATATGTAAATTTACAATGTATCTAACTCTGTATTACAACCTTTAAAACAATTTTTTACCTACAAGGAAGCTTGGGTGTGCATTTTAATGTTGTCACTTAGTACATGTTCGACCTTGCAAATTGCAGAGTCTTTTTGCACTAAAAATGAAAAATTGGCCTTGGTTTTCCTCATAACCCACCATCCTATTATTCATCATAATGTTGTGAATATGTGTGCATATAAATCATCATTTTTGGAGTGTAAACGCACTACTAATTGTACAAATAGGTTATAAATATTAGAATGATCAGTTGTTGAGGAATTAAGATATTTTAGGAGAACTTTTGCAGTTGTCAATACTACATTCATTTCTTTGATTCAATGTTTTTTTTAAGCAGAATTTCACCAATTTGGCTAAATTTTATTGGTTTGAAGAAATTTAGGCTACAAATTTCCATATTTTCATTGAAAATAAAAAACTTGTAGCATAATTTATTATTATACTTATGCATACACTTATATTTTTCACTTAAATATAAACATTCTCCGTGAACATATAATAGGATTTCTTAAAAATGTTTCCAAATCAATGATTATACATCCCAAATTTTTGGGAATATTCACTACATATGGATGAATAGTTAATAGCAACTATTCCAGGGAAAATCATGACTTTTCAATTGAAGTCATGTAAATTTATGTGGGAAAAGAAAATGTTTATTATACTTTACTTGTATTATTTGTTTTACTTCTTTCAACATCTAGGTGGTATACCATGTTGTATATTAGTGTGTAGAATTTCTTCCATGTATTTCTAAAGATATTTTCGATTGTCATTTTTTCTTGTTGTAAGTTGTTGTTAATTATTGTCAAAGATACACACATGACATTAATGGAATGGTGTTATTGCAAAATTTTGAAGTTGGTAACAAGAATTCAATTAGTTTGATCACCAAATAGTTTGATAAGTTATGACTTATGTGTTATGAAAGAAGAGACATTGTTTTGATCCCTAAGTGTGATTACCCTACTTGTTTTCAATCGACCTTCTATTTTAATAATGACTTAAAGGTCTTATTAGAGCCTTGTTGGATGAAAAATAAAGTGGGTCCAAATTGGGATTAGGGTGTGCATTTTACTCTGAGGCGGTTTTGCATTCCCATTTACATGATATCCATTGCATGAAAACAAACTCTCATGTTATTCAATTGCACTTTAAATGACATATGTAAATTTACAAAGCATTTAACTCCATATTACAACCTTTAAAACAATTTTTGAGCTAAAGGGAAGCTTGAGCGTGCATTTTAATGTTGTCACTTAGTACAGGTTTGACCTTGCAAATTAGATAGTCTTTTTGCACAAAAGAGTCTTTTATGACTGAACATGAAAAACTGACCTTGGTTTCCCTCATAACCCACCATCCTCTTATTCATCAAAATGTCATGAATCTTTGTGCATAGAAAACATCATCTTTGGAGTGTAAATGCACCATTATTTGTACAAACATGTTATAAATATTGGAATGCTCACTTTACAACTTAAATCCCAAATTATGGAGCCATATCCAATTTTGGACGTGCAATTTAATATAGTCAACTTTAACAGTTTGGCCCTTTGGTTTTACAATGCGATTCTTAGCCTTTATAAACACTAGGTAGATTTATGTCTGAAAATGTCAATATAAGTTTATAAACAGGTGTAAAATCATAAACTATAGCTTATGCAAGTTGAACCACAAAATTTGGCTCTAAATTGAGACGAGGGCGTGCATGTGAGGTTGAGATAGTTTTGCATTCAAATTTACATGAAATCTCAATTCTAGGTGCATGAAAGCAACCTCTCTTGTTCTTCAATTGAACTTTATATGCATAGGTAAATTTACCATTTATGTATCTCCATCTTAAAACTTATAAAACCAATTTTGGAGCTACAGGGATGCTTCGACATGCATTTTCATTTAGTTACATGGTACAGTTTATACCTTGCAAATAACAAGGCAAACTTTGTCTCTTTTGCACAACCACCTTTTTTAAACTTGAAATTGCAAAATAAATAAAATGGACATGTCTACTATGATAAACAACATCCCCAACATCTTGCACAACTCAAATCTAAGGTATACTACAACAATGGGTTACTTTTTACAAACATTTTGTGCATTTTGATGGTTTTACTATGCATATATTGCCTATTTTTGCATAGAAGAGTCTTTTATGACTCTTAATGCAAAATTGACTTTGGTTTCTCTCCTAACCCACCATCCTCCAATTCATCAAATTGTCATGAATCTTTGTGCATAGAAGTCATACTTTTGGAATGTAAATGCACTACTAATTGTACAAATAGGTTATCATACATATTGTAATCATCAATTTACAACTTAAATCCTAAATTATGAATCCATATTGGGTGTGTAGTTTAATATAACCAAATTTAAGAATTTGGCCCTTTGGTTTTACAATGCAATTCTTAGCCTTTATGCACACCATGTAGGTTTATGTCTGAAAATGCCAATATAAGTTTATAGACTAGTGTAAAATCACAAACTACAACTTATGCAAGTTGAACCACAAAATTTAGCTCAAAATTGAGACTAGGGTGTGCATTTGAGGCTGAGGCAGTTTTACATTCAAATTTACATGAAATCTCAAATCTAGGTTCATGAAAGCAACCTCTCCTATTCCTTAATTGAAATTTTGATCCATAGATAAATTTACCATTTATGTAACTCAATATTAAAAATTATAAAACAAGTTTTGGAGCTATAGGGAAGTTTGGACATGCATTTTCATTTAGTCACATAGTACAATTTATACATTGCAAATTATAAGGCAAACTTTGCCTCTTTTGCACAACCACCCTTTTTAAACTTGAAATTGCAAAATAAACAACATGGACGGGTCTACTATGATAAAACACATCCCCGACAACTTTCACAACTCAAATCTAAGGTATAATGCAACATTTTTACAAGCAGTTTGTGCATTTCGATGGTTTTACTATGAATATCTTGCCTATTTTTGCACAAAAGAATATTTTATGACTCTTAATGCAAAATTGACCTTAGTTTCTCTCCTAAGCCACCATCCTCTGATTCATCAAAATGTCATGAATTTTTGTGCATAGAAATCATACATTTTGGAGTGTAAATGCACTACTAATTGTACAAATAGGTTATTATACATATTGTAATGATCAATTTACAACTTAAATCATAAATCATGGAGCCATATCCAACCTTGGGCATGCAATTTAATATACCTAACTTTAACAATTTGGCCCTTTGGTTTTATAATGCAATTCTTACCCTTTATGCACACCAGGTAGGTTTATGTATGAAATTACCAATATAAGTTTATAGACAAGTGGAAAATCACAAACTACAACTTATGCAAGTTGAACCACAAAATTTGGCTCAAAATTGAGACTAGGGTGTGCATTTGAGGCTGAGGCAGTTTTGCATTCAAATTTACATGAAATCTTAATTCTATGTGCATGAAAGCAACCTCTCATGTTCTTCAATTGAACTTTAGATGCATAGGTAAATTTACCATTTATGTAACTCCATCTTAAAACTTATAAAACTAATTTTGGAGCTATAGGGAAGCTTAGGTGTGCATTTTCATTTAGTCACATAGTATAGTTTATACCTTGCAAATTACAAGACAAATTTTGTCTCTCTTGCACATCCACCTTTTTTAAACTTGAAATTGAAAAATAAACAACATGGATAGGTCTACTATGATAAACCACATCCCCGACAATTTGCACAACTCAAATCTAAGGTATAATATAACATTACAAACAGTTTGTGCATTTCGATGGTTTTATTGTGCATCTCTTGCCTACTTTTGCACAAAAGAGTCTTTTATGACTCTTAATGCAAAATTGACCTTGGTTTCTTTCCTAACCCACCATCCTCTAATTCATCAAAATGTCATGAATCTCTGTGCATAGAAATCATCATTTTTTAAGTGTAAATACACTACTAATTGTACAAATAGGTTATTATACATATTGTAATGATCAATTTACAACTTAAAGCTTAAATTATGGATCCATATCCAACCTTGGGTGTGCAGTTTAATATAGCCACCTTTAACAATTTGGCCCTTTGGTTTTATAACACAATTCTTAGTCTTTATGCACACCGGGTAGGTTTATGTCTGAAATTTCCCGTACAAGTTTATAAATAGGTGTAAAATCACAAACTTGAACCACAAAATTATAAGTCTGATTATGCAAGTTGAACCACAAAATTTGGCTCAAAATTGATACTAGGACGTGCATTTGAGGCTAAGGCAGTTTTGCATTCAAATTTACATGGAATATCAATTCTAGGTGCATGAAAGCAACTTCTCATGTTCTTCAATCAAACTTTAAACGCATAGGTAAATTTACCATTTATGTAACTCCATCTTAAAACCTATAAAACAAGTTTTGGAGCTACAATGAAGCTTGGGTGTGCATTTTCATTTAGTCACATAGTACAGTTTATACCTTGCAAATTACAAGGCAAACTTTCTCTCTTTTGCACTTCCTCCTTTTTTTAACTTGAAATTGCAAAATAAACAACATGGATAGGTCTACTATGTTAAACCACATCCCAATGATATTCCTTCGAGAAGGGATGAGAGCTAAGGTTTGAAGGATTGCAAGCTTCCAACCCTGTTACAACCAGGTTTTTCCCTCATGAAGAGACGCAAACAACAATAGTACCGACACTGCGCTTAACCCGACAAAATGGACCCAGAGGGGGGCGGTGGTGCAAACACCCTCATATAGAAATGTAGCAGCAAATGAGAAAGAAGGAATATGAACTAGGCGGTTGCCATTTGAGCCCCTGCCTCACCGTCAGGATCAATTCCTGCAAGATGAATAGGGCTCGGGAAAAAATATGGAGGTGGAAGCTAAACCGTCTCATCCAAAGGCATCTCGCAACTAGGAGCCAGGGAAATGCATCCCCCATGAAACTACAACACCAAAATATGTATTCTGATACACTAGAGTTGGAGAACACACACGGTTCATGAAGGACCATGCCTTGATTGGGAAATTTTTAGGGTTATGGCCCTCTGAAAGATACCTCATGCGATGGATCAAGACATGGTGGAACCTGAAGGGAGACTTCGAAGTCCAGATAAATTTGAAAGGATTCTTCACGATCATTTTCTACAACCTGGAAGAAAAAGATTGGGTCTTTGAAAACGACCCATACTTCTACAATTCGGTGGGGCTATATCTCTGATTTTGGACCGACCGCTTCTGCCCAAAAAAAGAGGACTTTGCCTTCGCTCCAGTCTACATTCGCCTCTACTCCCTGCCACGAGAGTTTTGGCTTGAAGAAATATGAATAGGCATTAGCAACACGCTCAGATGATATGTAAAATCCTCAAAAGTAACCAAGCAGAGAAGATATACGTCTTATGCCTGAATCTCTATGTATATGAACATTTCCAAGGCTCTGTCGGGCTCGGTTACCATAGAATATTAGGATGAAGACTCTATCCAAACCATAGACTATGAACAGATCCCATTCCATTGCCATAAATGTCATGAACATGGACATCTCTTCTGTGATTGTCCACTCAATGCTCCAACACAACCAGCAACAGAGGAGAAATCGAATGATGGCTTCACACAAGTCTTGGGTCGCAAGAAACAACCACCAAAAAAATCCAACTAGGTCGAAGGCAAGAATATCCCCGTCAACAATTCTTTTGATTCCCTAAGCAATATGTCAAATGCAGATGAAGTGGAAAACGCCCACAAACTAGAAGATCCTCGCAGAGATAAAGGTAAGGCCAAACAAACCCTAGATCCAGTCCTAGAACAAGTCATTGCTCACGACTCCTGAGCCCATTCAGAACCAGGAAAAGACTCAGATAAAGGGGGAGACACTATAATGCAGATGGATGAGAGAGAACTAGTTGACATAGATCTGGAAAAGATGGAGGATGCCTTCAAAAGTAAGGAACTACAATCTATATCAGTGGAACAACTTCGAAAAGTACACAATGTCTTCATAGAATCCACAACAGGAAACACCTCTAGACTAGGCATAAGTTTGGATCCAGATCCATACCCCATATGGATCCTTAAGGAGAGAAAATGATCATGGCGTAAATTGGCCCAACAATTGATTAAAGAGGTAGGTCACTTTATGATTAAATCGAGACAGATCCAATGTCTTGTCGAGGGATTCTTCTCTCCCCCACCCAACTCCTCATGATGAAGATCATCACATGGAACATAAGAGGCCTAAATGGAAGATCCAAGCAAAGGATTCTTCATAACTGCATAAAGGCAGAGGATTCAAACATTCTTCTGTTACAAGAAAAAAATTGTGTAGGAGAAATGACATAAGAGATGTTCAAAAGATGTTGGAGGCACTGCAACTTCTTTCATAATGATTCAAAAGGTACAACAGGAGGTCTGACAATTCTCTGGAACCCAACCTCGGTTATTGTTGATCAACCCTTATCTACTGCAAACACACTAACAATGCATTATCGGCCTATTGGATCTAACAAGGAGGGTGTGCTCACCAATGACTATGGTCCGAAAAATAATTAGGAGAAAGCTCTTTTCCTAAATAATCTCTTCTATTTCGGGGAATTAAAAGGACGAAAGTGTTGGATTCTTGGAGGGGATTTTAACATCATCCCCACTCTAGAAGAAAAAAGAGGAGGCTCGAAACGGCTGGATCAGGACAATAGTAAGTTCAAGGACCTTGTTGACCGTCTCAAGTTGATTGACAATGAAACCAGAAATGGCTCTTTCACTTGGTCCAATAAGAATTCTAGATCCCAACAACTAGTCTGCATACTTGATCATTTTCTCATCTCTTAAACCCTGATGTTAGAGGGACCCTCAATTTCTCAGAGCATCCAAGTGGCCCAACAAGATTGATTCATGTTGGATAACTTCTAGGCGTTTCTCCAAGGTCCTCTATGCCTGAAAGATATTGTCGAAGACATTCTTATTCCAATCACAGAGTTGTTGTTTGAAGTTCTTGAGTCTTTGTTGGAATCTGTATATTCTTGTGCCATGCGAGATTTCTGCATTGACCCACCAGGAGCGGGAGAGCTCAGGAAAGTCAGGGTGGGTTAACCAAAAATTTTCAAATATAAAGGGCTTGAGTTTGGGCGTAGCTATCGTAGATATCGTATCTATCCACAATTGTACTCGCCAATGATCCAAACCCAATTTTGGGAGGCTGCATGCCCCAATCGAGGAGGATCTACTTAAACAACAACTTGAAGATTGATACAAACATGAGTGAATCCTTTGGAAGCAGAAATCCATAGTGCATTGGCTCAAGGAAGAGGAAAGGAACACAAAATTCTTTCATCGCTCTATGGTAGCCCAAAGAAAAATTCATATCAGTGAGGGATGAGACATTCTTTGTTGGGGTCACACCCCCCAGGTACATTCACAATCAAAGAGCCCTACTCCCTCTAGGAAAATTTTCATAATCAACTAAAAGAGCACATCTAACACATCATATGGATATCTAAGTTATGGCCAAAAGTCTCCACCTTTCTTTGGCTCATGGTTTAGAAACGAATTCTCACTTGGGACAACCTCAGGAGGTGAGGCTTCATTGCACCAATGATTTGCTACCTCTGTCAACAATAGGAAGAATCAATGGATCATATACTCAACCAATGCTCCAACAGTGGGGAGATATGGGATCAGGCCTCCCAAATCATGAGGAAAACCAACAGAGAAAGGGACAACATTATAAGCACCATCAAAAATTGGGGATCTATGACTTATAAAAGCCCCATCTTAAATAGAATTTGGAAGCTCTTGAAAGAAAGGATTAGGTGTATATTCTACTCCTAAGATTCCACACCTTCAAGCATCTTGTCAAAGATATTCGATAACATACATGAAACCATTCGTGCCCAATCCTGGACCCAGGAAGACTTCCCTATTGAACCTCATGAATTCCTCATCTTTTCTTCCTAGATGTTAAACTTACACAACACTCCACTCAATCTGAATCCTCCTCATATCTCGATCTCCCTGAACCCCTCCACTTGGCACTATCCCCCTCCTAGTTTCTGCAAACTAAATTTTGATGGTGCCTCAAAGGGCAATCCTGGCCCTACAGGATTAGGTGCAACTCTCTAAGACAACACTGGACAAATCAAATACCTCTTAGATGGACCTCTGGGGCATGATTCCAACAATTCAACAAAGCTCTGGGGTCTCATCAGATGGATACGATTAGCGTCTAATTTAAATTCGACTCACCTAATCATTGAAAGAGACTCCAAGGTAATCATCTCGCTTGCCACCAAAATCATTAATGTAACTGATATTGAGAAAGTCACTCCAAGTTGGTGCCTTCTTGGCCCTCTAACCAATTTGTGAACCCTTTTGTGTCCCTCTCTCACTCTTATTCCTTCTCATGTGTGACGAGAGGCAAACAAGTTTGTTAACAAACTGGCCAATGAAGGAGTCACTTCTCAAGCAGGGGATATCCTCATCGATGCACAACATCACTCTGCTTCGCAGTTGTTGGTTCAATGCAGGGAAATGGCTTTGAAAGATTTCCCTCTCCCAGATGGGATGACACCTAGCTACCCAACAACACTTGGCACACATGCGCCTGACATAGATAATACCCACAGCCGCCAACCTTCCTCCCCGTCAACTCATCATGCCTAGCATTCACTCTAGAAGGGAGATAGTGCGCTTACACATGAGGGAAATTTTAATGGTGCACATACAACAATGACTGAGGCTTACTAGAGTAGGTACGAGGCAACTCAATGCCATCAATTCAATCTTTATGGATACTTTCTCTGTCACTTCTACGATTCCTATGGAGGTAAGGCATAGCACTGGTTATTTCATTTTGGCTTTGCACTCAGTTTCACATTCCTCACCTTGTCCTTTTGGTATTTCTCCCTCTGGTATCGAGCTATTGTTTCAGTCTGTTTCTCTCCAATGTCGGCGAATGTGGCAAGCCCAAGCGCATGCTGGACTATTACAGTTTCACAGCTCGACACCGTCAACCTGGCCCCTCTTCGACCCTCTCTCCACACCCGATCCCCTTCATCAACCATGTTGGTCCTCCCAGTCTGATCAGAATTGGATTGATGAACACTTGTGCACTACCTCCAACCCTTAGAACCCCCTTTGCAATTTGGAACAACCGCCTCAAAGCATCGACCTTGTGACAGAATCAAGTGGTTGTCCGATTGACCAAGAGATTCCTCCAGAATGGCTAGAGGAATCCACTATGTCGACTGCACCAAATGTAATTGAGCCTCCAAACGCCCATCCTATGACAAAATTGTGACAAAATAGGGTGGTTGTATGGTAGAGGAAGAGATTCCTTCAAAATGGCTGGAGGAAACAACAATGTCAACTGCTCCAACTCCTAATGAGCCTCCAAACATCCATACCAAGACAAAATTGGGTGGTTGTATGGTTGAGGAAGAGATTCCTCCATAATGGTTGGAGGAAACAATAGTGTCGACTGCACCAGATGTTCACGGGCCTCCAAACGTTGCAACCTTGACGCTAGAACGACCCAGTCCCCTCAGGTTCTCAGAAGATCATCTACAACTAATCTTTGAAATGTGAAGGGAAATGGCCGACCAACTCCATCACAAACACACCCTCAGTCGTCACCTGGACATATTGTTCAACTCCCTGTCAAGTGAGCCAGCCAAGCGACACTGTCCAATATGCCATCAACCGTTCACTTTTGCTCCCAGCAATGAAGGTCACCCATGTTCGCCTCCTATCTAGTTTTCTTATTGTTATGTTATCAGGTCCAAAGAGGCCTCAGTTACAGTTAGACTTAGGCTTAGTTTTGTTTGGGATTGTGAACAAAAACATGTTTGCATGTTTTGCAGGCAACTTGCACAACTCAAATCTAAGGTATAATATAACATTACAAACAGTTTGTGCATTTTGATGGTTTTATTGAGCATCTCTTGCCTATTTTTGCACAAAAGAGTCTTTTATGACTCTTAATGCAAAATTGACCTTGATTTCTCTCCTAACCCACCATCCTCTGACTCATCAAAATGTCATGAATCTTTGTGCATAGAAATCATCATTTTTAGAGTGTAAATGCACTACTAATTGTACAAACAAGTTATTATACATATTGTAATGATCAATTTACAACTTAAATCCTAAATTATGGAGCCATATCTAACCTTGGGCATGCGGTTTAATATAGCCAACTTTAACAATTTGGCCTTTTGGTTTTATAATGCAATTCTTAGCCTTTAAGCACACCAAGTAGTTTATGTATGAAATTGCCAATATAAGTTTATAGACATGTCTAAAATCACAAACTACAACTTATGCAAGTTGAACCACAAAATTTGACTCAAAATTGAGACTAGGGTGTGCATTTGAGGCTAAGGCAGTTTTGCATTCAAATTTACATGAAATCCCAATTCTATGTGCATGAAAGCAACCTCTCATGTTATTCAATTGAACTTTAGATGCATAGGTAAATTTAACATTTATGTGTAGATTTTAACCTTGTACAATATTTACTGCAAACGGATTTTCAATAAAAGAACAAAAAAGATACACTGGCAAATACAAACATTACACAGAGATTTTTCCCCTGGAAACCCAAACCGGGAAAATTAGCATATTCTATATTCATTCACAGTGATACATTGTTTACAATACAATATACATATAGGAGCTAGCGACATCCAAAACCCCAACCCAATGCCCTGGATTAGTCAACAACCCTAATTCCTTAACCGAAAATAGAAAACCATCAACAAAGAAACCATGTGCCGAAAAACCACCTAAATACGTGACACATTTTCTGAGGCAGAATATAACACATACCCAACATTATGTAACTCCATCTTAAAACTTATAAAACAAATTTTGGAGCTACAAGGAAGCTTGGGCATGCATTTTCATTTAGTCACATAGTACAGTTTATACCTTGCAAATTACAAGGCAAACTTTGTCTCTTTTGCATATCCACTCTTTTTAAACTTGAAATTGCAAAATACACGACGTAGATAGGTCTACTATGATGAACCACATCCCCGACAACTTACACAACTCAAATCTAAGGTATAATACAACATTACAAACAATTTGTGCTTTTTGATGGTTTTAATATGCATCTCTTGCCTATTCTTGCATAGAAAAGTCTTTTATGACTCTTAATGCAAAATTGACCTTGGTTTCTCTCCTAACCCACCATCCTTTGATTCATCAAAATGTCATGAATCTTTGTGCATAAAAATCATCATTTTTGGAGTGTAAATGCACTACTAATTGTAAAAAAAGGTTAGTATACATATTGTAATGATCAATTTACAACTTAAATCCTAAATTATGGAACCATATCCAACTTCAGGTGTGTAGTTTAATATAGCCAACTTTAATAATTTGGCCCTTTGGTTTTATAATGCAATTCTTAACCTTTATGCACACCATGTAAGTTTATGTCTGAAAATGCCAAACTACAAGTTTATAGACTGGTGTAAGATCACAAACTACAACGTATGCAAGTTGAACCACAAAAGTTGGCTCAAAATTGAGACTAGGGGGTGCATTTGAGACTGGGGGAGTTTTGCATTCAAAGTTACATGAAATCCCAATTCTAGGTGCATGAAAGCAACATCTCTTGTTCTTCAATTGAACTTTAGATACATAAGTAAATTTACCATTTATGTAACTCCATATTAAGACTTATAAAACAAATTTTGGAGCTACAGGGAAGCTTGGGTGTGCATTTTCATTTAGTCACATAGTATATTTTATACCTTGTGAATTACAAGGCAAACTTTGCCTCTTTTGTAGAGCCACCCTTTTTAAATTTGAAATTGCAAAATAAACAACATGAACAAGTCTACAATGATAACCCACATCCCCGACAACTTGCACAACTCACTTCTAAGGTATAATACAACCTTGGGTTACTTTTTGGAAATAGTTTGTGCATTTCGATGGTTTTACTAGACATCCCTTGTCCATTTTCGCACAAAAGAGTCTTGTATGACTTTTAATGCAAAACTCACCTTGGTTTCTCTCCTAACCCACCATCCTCTGATTCATCAAAATGTCATGAATCTTTGTGCATATAAATCATCATTTTTGGAGTGTAAATGTATTATTAATTGTACAAATAGGTTATACATATTGTAATAATCAATTTACAACTTAAATCCTAAATTATGGAGCCATATCCAACTTTGGGAATGCAGATTAATATAGCCAACTTTAACAGTTTGGCCCTTTGGTTTTACAGTGCAATTCTTAGCCTTTATGCACACTAGGTAGGTTTTTTTCTGAGAATGCCAATATAAGTTTATATACATGTGTAAAATCACAAACTACAGCTTATGCAAGTTGAACCATGAAATTTGGCTCAAAATTGAGACTAGGGCATGCATTTGAGGCTGAGGTAGTTTTGCATTTGAATTTACATGAAAACTCAATTCTAGGTGCATGAAAGCAACCTCTCGTGTTCTTCAATTGAACTTTAGATGAATAAGTAAATTTATCATTTATGTAACTCCATCTTAAAACTTATAAAAATTAAATTGGAGCTAAAGGGAAGCTTGGGCATGCATTTTCATTTAGTTAGTTAGTACAGTTTATACCTTGCAAATTACAAGACAAAGTTTGTTTCTTTTGCACAACCACCCTCTTTAAACTTACAATTGCAAAATTAACAACATGAACATGTCTACTATGATAAACCACACCCCCAACAACTTGCAATTGCAAAATTAACAACATGAACAGGTTTGTTATGATAAACCACACGCCCAACAACTTACACAACTTAAATCTAAGATATAATACAACTTTGGGTTACTTTTTACAAACAGGTTGTGCATTATGAGGGTTTAACTAGGCATCTCTTGGCTATTTTTCCGTAGAAGAGCCTTTTATGACTCTTAATGCAAAACTGACCTTGGTTTCTCTCATAACACACCATCCTCTGATTCATCAAAATGTCGTGGATCTTTGTGCACACAAATCATCCTTTTTGGAGTGTACAGTTTAGACCTTGCAGTTTCATATAACCAACATTAAGAAATTGGCCCTTTGGTTTTAGAAGGCAATTTTTAGCCTTTATGCACATCAGGCAGGTTTCTTTTTTAAATTTCCAATATAATGTTACAGATAGGTGTAAAATCACAAATTACAACGTATGCAAGTTGAACCACTAAATTTGGGTCAAAATTGAGACTAGGGAGTGCATTTGAGGCTGAGGTAGTTTTGCATTCAAATTTACATGAAATCTCAATTCTAGGTGCATGAAAGTAACCTCTCATGTTCTTCAATGGAACTTTAGATGCATAGGTCAATTTATCATTTATGTAAATCCATCTTAAAACTTTTGAAAAAAAATTTGGACCTGTAAGGAAGCTTGGGCGTGCATTTTCATTTGTCACTTAGTACAATTTAGACCTTGCAAATTACAAGGAAAACTTTGCCTCTTTAGCACAACCACCCTTTTTAAACTTGCAATTGCAAAATAAACAACATGAACATGTCTACTATGATAAATCACATCCCGAGCAACTTGCACAACTCAAATCTAAGGTATAATTTAACATTGGACAAGTTTGGGCACAAATAATAGAGCAATACTTTATGCCCTCTGGATCCTAATTAAGGTTGTAGTGGACAAACATGTTAAGTGGCTACAGGTCTTTGGTGACTCCAAACTTCTAATGGATTGGGAAAATGGTAAAAGTAACATTTCTAACTTGGAGCTCTATTTTCAATAGGATTATGGAAAATAAAATATTTTTTGGAGAGTTGTCCTTTGCTCATGTCTACCGAGAATTCAACCACAAGGCTAATTAGTTATCAAAGGAAGCACTAATTTTGGAGGAATTTTTTTTCGCTTGTTCATGAGATTATGGACCATACTCCTACATATTTGATATTCTTACATCTTTTTTGATGAATGGATTTTTGGTCTTGTTTTAATGTTTGTTTATGTAAAGTTAGAGACAGTTTGTTTGATGGTTTTGTCTTGACATCAATATGAAGTTGTGGAACTATTTGTTTAGAGAGTGACTTGTATAAGGATGATTGTAAGAGTCAAACTCACAAGGATAGACTATAGTCTTATCTCATAGAGGTAGTATGTAATGACC
>SNQJ01S0023602.1:98667-116965 GCA_010110895.2 Picea sitchensis
ATTATGCATTGTTTTTGTATTACTTTGTTATTAAATTTTATTACTATGAAAAATTTGATTGCGAATGTGCTAAATGAAGTAACTCTTAAATTTTACTGCTCTGTTCTAAATTAAATGTTGTTTATTTAATTCGGCTATTACATAGTCTATAAAAGCAATGATCACTAACATTAAAAGTAGAAGGGATCTCGTCAATGTGTATTTTATTTTCACTATAAATATCAATACAATGATTTTTGTCTCGTAAAAAAAACATGAAATATAATTTCTTGTAGGTAGATTCAGACATTACTAAAAAGATGAATTAAAGATCACTTAAAGATTGCAGATAATCACTAAAGATCACAACAAGCACCACATATAAGACAAGTATGAGTCAAAAACATTACTGATCTTCCATTAATTCCTCATAAATATAAAAGGATCTTTACATGACAGACATCACAGATACAATCTCCATTGCAAAACTAGGCAAACTGTAATACATATTCTACAACTTTCTACTCTTCAAAGATTCCTCCCGAGGAATCTCTAACAAGCCTCTCCTTTGTTATCTCTCTACTTACATCCTTATATATTATGTTCCCCATGGGGACCACCGTGACCCATAGATTGCTTACATAAGTGGATCATAACTAACTTTACATATATTCATAGGTCCTCGAGCCAATTGTTACAACTTTGAGGCAATGCTCAATACTTGAGGCACACTCCGCCTTATTGTAGCCAGTCGTCCATTATAATCGATACTCATAAGGGTGTTTTATACAGTCATCAACTTCACACTGTGGGGTGGTACTAAAGCAACTTACAGTGCGAATGGGTTCCAAAATTCACAGTGCATGGAAGGGTCTAATGGAATATACAAAACACAATATGGATATGGAGGGTGCACCACTAGGTGAGAAGAGAGCAGGGGAAGTATTGGGGATGAGATTGAGGCAGAAGAATATGGTGGGGATGGACAATATTAATACAAACAAGGTAAATATTTTCCAATTGTTCTGGTCTTGTTGCTAAGCAACTACTGCAATATCCTATACCCGGGTCAAACACCTTCAATTCCTATTTGGCCCAACCAACCAGAACATATTCCTTATGACATACAACTACTTTGTCTCCCATCTCCTTGTAATGTCACATTCCCTTGAAACTATTGGCATCATCGATCCCTCCCCTCAATATGTGCTCCATTTCCTTTGGTCCTCCCATTGTTGTTGGAGACTCCCCCTTTCTCTATATTAGGGCCTCCTAGATTGTCAACGTTGATGCAATGTGCTTCTTCTTGACTCGTGGCACCATCCACATATGGGTGCAGTACTGTGATCTTTGAGCCGACCACCTGAATCCTTCCCAAGTTCCCCCCATGGTGGCGTAATTAAAATGTTCTATGTTTAATTGACATTTTTCACCTAAATTTGGTGATCTAAATCTAGGAAAAATCACAATTTTATGTTTTTTAACTTGCATTTATGAATGCATAAATGAATTCAGCATCCTGAAAAACCCTTGGGGCACTTAGATTATACAGACTTAGCCACTCAACAAGCTACTTATAATGCCATGGACTATTGCCCCTTCATTATACAAAGGGTTAACTCTGGGACATGGCAGTACCGGTCAAGACCAACCATCATATGACTTCGTTGGTCACATTAACTAACATCTAACTTGAAATTCGCTCATAGCCTATATAGCGACACAACTTATCTGGGTCGGGTACTGTCCAACCTTTCCACATCATGCAAACTTCTAATCTTTACTATGTTCATCCATTAATCCTTGTACTTTCCAATCATATCTCTTGTACATTCACGTTTAATTGACATCTCATTTTTATCCCCAATAGTAGGCATAATTGATGTCTCGATCGAGACAACACAGGCATAATAAGCCTGTGACATTCATTTTTAGCCCCCTAGATGGCATAATTAAGGCCCAATTAGATGCCAAACGCACCCATGAGACAAAACTTCGTTGACATGGTAGTGACATGTAGGTGCCATAGTGGTAGGCCATGGGGAAATGGTGGGTCATGATGGTGATGTCAGCGTTGCAGAATCAATGGTCTTGAAAACCATCAAATACAAGTCAGATGTCCAACAAATATTGAACTATGTCATAGGTTCGACGAACGTTGAGGGACCAAGAAAAAATGTAATGAAATTTTGGGAATTAGTGAGTAACATCCGACTGTAAAGTGGATTTTATTTGTAATGTCGGAACACCTCATCGGACTTCAACACCGTATGTAGTAGTTAGTGAGTGATTTGATATATTGATAAAAGGTTGCAAGAGAGACTTGGAGCACATAATACATATTTAAAATGACCATCATGCAACTGAACTATTCTAAATCCCATGACACCAAGAGATCTATCATTACCAACAAATATTTGTTTGGTGTTACATTAATTAAGAATAGAAAAAATGGCTTTATACTTAGCCATATGATAAGATGCTCCAAAATTAATAATCCACTCATTAGAAGAAGCAGTGGTTGTTACATTAAAGGAAAAACTAGACGCAAAAAGTTCATGTCCATGAGAACAAGAGATGGAAGAAGAAGAATCAAGATTGATGTTGTGCTTTTTCATTAGTGCTTCTAAGGCATCCATCTTCTTAAAACATTTAAGATCTAGATAACAATCTTCCCCACAAAAATTACAATGTTTCTCAATCTTCTTACTTTTTATTTTTATTTTGGTCATTTGTCACCATTGAGAGTAGAAGTTGGTTGAGAGGGTTTGGGATCCTTGTTTTGCTTGTTGTTGTGAGTATGTCGCTTCTTGGGATGCTTGGATTTATCCTTCTATTGGGCCACTGAGGATTTTTTAGATGTACTTGTAGTGTTGATTACTCCAAGATGCAATAGCTTAACTTGCTCTCTAATCAAAGAATTACAAAAAGGTTCAGGAGAGGGTGGTGTGTAAGTAATCTGCAAAGATTCTCCAGTGGAGTGAAAAGTAGATAAAAACACTACCAATCTTACCATGAATAAAATATATACATTGGGAATCCTTCATTTCTATTTTACAATCTTTGAGTAAAATTTTGAGTCTTTTGAACTTAGATAGATAATCTTCAATGCAAGGGAAATAATTGGGATTTAAAGAAATTAATTGGTTTTTGAGTTGGAGGGCTCAAATCTCATTGCGTTTATCAAATGTAGCTTCCAACTTTTGCCAAGCTTCGTTTGAGTGATCAATTCCTTGAGGGTGAAATCGTAAATCACTAGAGATGGACATTTTGATTAATCCACGTGCTTCATCATTTTTATTAGTCTGTTTTACTTTTTTTGCAGTATCAATGGGGGCTTCTTCTTTTCTCAAGGTAATTCGATAAAGCCATTTACTTCGTAGTATATCCTCCATACGATATTTCCATGAGAAGTAGTTGGTATTGGTAAGAAAAATATCACTTGGACTAGCCATATTAAAATATGTAGGTAAGATGGCTCTAAAAGTAGAAAATGACTATTTGGATGGAAAGTTGTCGGAAAAATAGACAGTTTAAAAAACAACAACATTGAAAACGAACTTTGAATGTCAAAGTTATGCCCTTTTTAAGAAAGACATAAAAGGTAAGCAAGGTACCACGTGGTAGGTGTAGGTGTAGGTCTACATGGTGATGGATGCACAATGAGGTTGCTGAGTAAAAAAAATTACCTTCATTCTCTAACTTTACATATAAACTCACTTTTACAAATATATTGATAGAAGGTTGCAAGAGAAACTTGGAACACATAATACATATTTAAAATGACTATCATGCAACTGAACTATTCTAGATCCCATGACACCAAGAGATCTATCATTACCAACAAATATTTGTTTGGTGTTACATTAATTAAGAATAGAAAAAATGGCTTTATACTTAGCCATATGATAAGATGCTCCAAAATTAATAATCCACTCATTAGAAGAAGTAGTAGTTGTTACATTAAAGGAAAAACTAGACGCAAAAAGTTCATGTCCACGAGAACAAGAGCTGGAAGAAGAAGAATCAAGATTGATGTTGTGCTTTTTCATTAGTGCTTCTAAGGCATCCATCTTCTTAAAACATTTAAGATCTAGATAACAATCTTCCCCACAAAAATTACAATGTTTCTCAATCTTCTTACTTTTTATTTTTATTTTGGTCATTTGTCACCATTGGGAGTAGAAGTTGGTTGAGAGGGTTTGGGATCCTTGTTTTGCTTGTTGTTGTGAGGATGTCGTTTCTTGGGATGCTTGGATTTATCCTTCTATTGGGCCACTAAGGATTTTTTTAGATGTACTTGTAGTGTTGATTACTCCAAGATGCAATAGCTTAACTTGTTCTCTAATCAAACAATTACAAAAAGGTTCAGGAGAGGGTGGTGTGTAAGTAATCCGCAAAGCTTCTCCGGTGGAGTGAAAAGTAGATAAAAACACTACCAATCTTACCAAGAATAAAATATATACATTAGGAATCCTTCATTTCTTTTTTACAGTCTTTGAGTAAAATTTTAAGTCTTTTGAACTTAGATACATAATCTTCAATGCAAGGGAAATAATTGGGATTTAAAGAAATTAATTGGTTTTTGAGTTGGAGGGCTCAAATCTCATTGCGTTTATCAAATGTAGCTTCCAACTTTTTCCAAGCTTCATTTGAGTGATCAATTCCTTGAGGGTGAAATCGTAAATCACTAGAGATGGACATTTTGATTAATCCACGTGCTTCATCATTTTTATTAGTCTGTTTGACTTTTTTTGCAGTATCAATGGGGGCTTCTTCTTTTCTCAAGGTAATTCGATAAAGCCATTTACTTCGTAGTACATCCTCCATACGAGATTTCCGTGAGAAATAGTTGGTATTGGTAAGAATCACTTGGACTAGCCATATTAAAATATGTAGGTAAGATGGCTCTAAAAGTAGAAAATGACTATTTGGATGGAATGTTGTCGAAAAAATAGACAGTTTAAAAAACAACAGCATTGAAAACGAACTTTGAATGTCAAAGTTATGCCCTTTTTAAGAAAGACATAAAAGGTAAGCAAGGCACCACATGGTAGGTGTAGGTGCAGGTCTACATGGTGATGGATGCACAATGAGGTTGCTGAGTAAAAAAAATTACCTTCATTCTCTAACTTTACATATAAACTCACTTTTACAAATAAATTACTTATAAAGTGATTCACTATTATAAAACAATTGATAATCGCTTTTACAATGAATTTACTTTATAAATTAAAGTTGCATGGAAAATACAAATTAAAAAAGAACGATGAAGTTACTTTATAATGATTCACTTCTATAGTTTAAGTGAAATGTACTTTACAATAAAGTTATGGGATAACTTAATGTTGTATGAACTTTTTCAAAAAATAACTTTATAAAAAGATAGACTAGAACTCAATACCTCTTATTATACCTCCCGATAGGCTGGTATATAGCGTTGAGTTAGTGTTGACTAAGTATTAATCAATGGTTGACCATAAAATATGTATCCATTTTACCAAAGTTTTACTAAAGTTTTGATAAATAATATTTTTAGTGAAATTTTAAATGTGATTTATCTCATATCTTATTGGCCAAAGACTTTAAAGTCTTATTACAACCTTCGCTCCTTCCAATGCAATTGTAATAAATATTTCATCCATACTTCCTGACAACAGTTGAAGATAAATTAAATCGTTAACTCTTCTTCTTCCTGCCAGCTGTTTCAAACACTGAGTTGTTTCTGCCACTACTGACCATGAACCAATCCTTCTTGTTAATAACCCATTTAACTTGTACGAGAATCAATTTTGGAACCTCGTTCTACGAGAAATTTGAACAACATGGCCATGTGATGGATGCACTTCTGGTGATTATTTCCCGTGAGCGAGTCGACCTTTTAAGTCTGAGAAGAAAACACATCCCTTCAACACGAAGGCAATAGGTCTTTCGGTTTTTCCATGGGAACTCATTGTGTATGGCGTCTTTATATCGCCTGTATCTCACGGTTCGCTAAAGTCTAAATAAGTGGAATTGCATAATTTATTGTTGGAATCACGAGTGTATTTTGAGTTTCTATCATGATTTAAAATTTGCAATTTGGGTAACGTGAGATTGTCTTTTTTTTTAACATGAAATGGAGTTTTAGGAAAGGATTCTTCTCAAATGCATCATAAAGGTATAGGTGTTTGTTATGATATTTCAAATTATTAAAAAAAAAAAAAATTGGTTTAAGTTTAAATTTATTTTTAAATTGAATGTTTTTAAATTATAAAAATAAAATAATTTGTTGTTCAAATTTATTTTTAAATTTAATGTTTTTTTTTCTTTAATTTTAAACATTTTCATGTTTGATTTTTATAAAAGTGTTTAATATTAATGTAAATAATTACATTGAGAGGTATTTTTTAGAGTTCAATATGAGTGAGAAGTGTAATTTCTTCTGTGCCCAATATGGAATTGACACATGGTATTTTAAAAAATTAATAATAATAAAAAGAAAAATTACTCTAGAACAACAATTCTTATTCCATCAATAAGTGCTTTTGGAATAGGTGTTTTCTAGATATGAGTATGAGGAAAATGTTTGATTCTTTCAATGTTTGAGGTGGAGTTGGCACATGACATTTTAAAAAAATATTAATAATAAATAAAATATTTCAATATTAGCCATAAATAAAATACACACGTATATAGTCTTAATAGGAATTTGACCACAACACTTTTTTTTGAAAGTTTTAAGTTATTTTAAAACAATCTATATTATAGGAAAAATGAATAAATTAAGACAAAACTGTGTCTTTATAAAAGAGAAAAACAAAACAAAAAAAATATTTTAAAAAAAAACACTAAAAATGACATAATTGTTTACTTATTAACTCATTCCATTTATTATACCTGCAGATAGGCATGGTATATAGCTTTGAGTTAGGTTTGACTTTCTATTAGTTCATGGTTGACCATAAAATATACACTCCTTTATCCAAAGTTTTAAAAAATAATGATTTATTTTAAATTTTAAATGTCATTTATTTGATATCTTATTGGCCAAAGACTTTGAAGTCTTATTGTTGCCTTCACTTCCCCCAATGTTATTGTAATAAATATTTCTTGTATTTTATGTATACTGTCAAAAGTTGGGGACCCATTTTGCAGAATTCTTACTAATGCAACCAATAAATAACAATATCACATTTATTAGTGCCAAAATTGTTGGCATATGCAAATCTAAAAATATTCCTTATGGCTATCAAACTTCATACTTGGCTGCACGTACCACGCGTACTGGTTTTAGTAGTACCACTTCCCTCTAACATATTTTTGAAAAAAATATTACACGCTTACGGAAGGAAACAAAATCTATGTAATTCAAGGTATATTCAACAAACGTTATACTTTGTTGAGGGTGCCTTATTGAGGGGGCAAAAATGGATATTTAATATTTTTTAAATATGTTGTTTAAACAGGACCATATCAATATAGGTTTTTAATCTTCTATATTACTTAAATAATATTTAAGTAAGAAAACAATTTAATCAGTGAAATCTAAGGTTGGAGTATATTAATTAATTTAATCAATTTTTCATAATAAAAAAATAAACAATTTTTGAAAAAGCTGAAACTAAACGTTGTTAATGCATGCTAGTGGTTAATGCGGCCTCTGTGAAAAAATATCATATTTTCATATATAGTATTTAATGCATATCTACAACTCTTGCTTCATTATACCTGCATAGCGGCATGTATAAGTTGTCATGCAACCTTGTTTAATAAAGTAACTTTCAAAGAAACGAGTTAATGCAAAATATAAAACAAATGTTATGAAGGAGGAGGGAGTTTCTTTTCACTATTTGTCTTGAAATGCGTGCTTACCCCCAAAGCCATTTTTTTTCCTGCAAAAAACTTCAACACGATCACACACAAAAACAAACAAACTTCCAAACTTTTTTTTTGGTTTGAAAACAACAACATTGGATCTCCATTGGCCTTCCTAGAAAATGAAAGTCTTCTCTCTATTTCTAATTTTCCTAGCTCGCATAAAGCATAGAACAAAGAGCACATGCATAAAAGAAAACACTTTCTGTTCTATTTCTATTTTGTCGAGCTCAGACATAACACACAACAAAGAACATACACAAACTAAAAGAGTAGCAAACTGAAATATTGACACTATAAAAGAAACTTCAAAAGGCGTAATGAAACTTTATACCTTCGGATCTGACAAAAAAGACAGTGTCTTGGGCAAAAGGAAATTTTTTCAAGTGAAACAAAAAGTGTTTCCAATTGACAGTAACACTCTGGACACAATGGAACAGTTTGGTAAGCCCAAAAATATACAAAAATAAGAGAACCTAGAAATATTTTGATGCATGCAGCAAGACAGATTAAATATGTCAATCAACAATGGGAGTGGGTCTTTATACGACCTTTGATACCATGTTCGATAAAATAGGGTATTTCCACATATGATGAACACCTTAAGCAACCACTTACACAACCAAATCAAACATCAATACATCAGTGTTTTACGTGATTAAAACCCTTGAAGAGGGAAACAATCCACGAGCCTAGCCAACGTAGCCACTTGAGGCAATATATTAATGCAAAAGAAAAGTATTATATATGAGATTTTCTCACAATTGATCTTCAACAAATGACCCTTCATGCTCTTTAAATAGAGATAATTGAATTGGCGAAATGCTCAACAACATTGTTGACAATCGATTGAGCTAACCCAGTGGCTTCAATATGTGTGTGTGTGTGTGAGAGAGAGAGAGAGAGAGAGAGCTTGTCAGGCTAGCTTGAGTGGTGAAGTGCTTTGAGCTTCATGCAAGAGATGTATAATTCAATCCCCTTGACTACCTGCATTTATTACGTGCATCACTTGATGGGTTAAACTTGGTACCATCCTTGAAATGCGAGGATGTACGTAAGGTTTTCCTCACTGGGTTTATCTTATATATATATATATATATATATAAAGAAAAACCCCACGAGGAAACCGTCCTCTCTCTCCGCACACACAAACACATATTCGAAAAACCTTGCGAGGAAATGATTGAGCACATCCTCACATTCACGTATAATACTAAGTGTAACTTGTTGAACGAGGCATGTAAGAGAGGCAACTAGTCAAGGGGAATGACCCCAAGACCTCCTACATGAAGCTCAAAGCACTCACAACTCAAGTTAGCTTGCTAGGCTCATACAATCATATACATACATATGTGCATGTGCACACACACACACACACACATTGATGCTTGATAGATTAGCTTAATGAATTGTCACCAATGATGTTGGGCATTTCGATGGCTCCATTTCAATGGGTGCCTATTCGAATTTGCTTGGTTGAGGCGAACCAATTTCAGTGAGGGGTTTACTATGGATGCCATTGATGCATGTGGGAACCATGCCTTGGTTTTCCCCGCAAGGCTTTTCTTGGAATAAGTGTGACATAAGGCATGTACTCTTTTTGAAGGAAGATTGTAGAATTTCAAAGAAGGCCTAGGTGAAGGTATGAATAACTGGGCGAAATTAAATGCCTTATGGTTGTTGATGAGGTTTACAATTGAGACAAGAGTGGTCTAAATGCAAATAGTGGGTGATTCCAAAATTGTTCTCGACTTGATCAATGGTATAACCAATTTGCAAAACACATCTCTCTCTCTTATAACAGAAAGAATAAAACAACTAAAATAAAAATTCACAAAATAATGTTTTAAACATTTTTATAGAGAGTCAATTGAATGTTGGAATTGATACTCTTTCTAAAGAGGCTCTCTTCCTTCAAGTTTTTATAGGCAAGAAGAAGAGGAGGCCGGATCACATCACATAGCCATATGCATATCCATATATGATTAGTCTCTCTAGTTGAATGAGAGAAGTTTCAGAAAATTCACTAAGAAATTTATGATTCCATCAAAGTTGTGATGTTTTTTAGGTGTTTATAAGTAAAAGCCTACAATGGCTTTCTTTTATTTTTATTTTTATGGATGAGTGTATAATATGGGATTGATATGAGACTTTTTTAATATTTTTACCACAAAGTATTAGATTCCCATAAAAAAACATTTTGGAGTGCCTTTTGCGCATACAATGTATAGTTTGTAGTTTTATTTTTTATTAAAATAGTAAATATACCAATAAAATTATATATATTGGAGATATATATTCTAGGGAAACCCATTGGGCATTTCCCCTTGTTTCAAAAATGGTATCTAAGGTAAATTTAATTCTGCAAAAGCTCGAGGTTTTGTTAGCAATCATGATGATCATGATATTCAACAAACAATTTAAAAAGAACATCATGTCACAATGTGGGATTTGAACTTGTGTGGGAAGGATAACATTTTTCTTTATAATTACTCAAGATAGACCCACTTGATATATAATAATAATTTATTTTTAAGGCCACAACGAAGCCATGCACCAAATTGGTGTATGAGACCCCCATTGTTTATGGGACAAGGGACCCCCTCCACGTAGGGATTTGACTGCTAAAGTCTACATAGGTATACATACCCTACCCTCCCCCCTGCCCTCTAGATTTGATGATAATAATAATAATAATAATAAGTACAATTTGAGTGGTCACATGTTCAAATCTAGAGGGGGGTAGAGTTTGCTCAAGTTGGCCCGTTGTGATAAGGCTAGAAGGGTAGATGATCCCTGGGATAGAGGTCCACCTAGGTGGGCTTTGGGATGCCTCGACCCTTGCTAAATCATACGTTTTTGGTATATCTAGCTTGTAGATATACATTTGGGTTATTTCTCATGGTTAATAATAATAATAATAATAATAAGTCGTAGTCTAAGCGTTCTACGTTTTGGCCCTTTTCCGGGGATATTTACTAGAAATCTGGTCACAAATTGTTGTATCTACATATTTGAGTGGTTAATTTCGTGTAATCTATGCGCCCCAAGGGTTTTTCAACACGCTGAATCCATTTCTGCATTCATAAATGCAATTTAAACAACAAAAAATGGTGATTTCGTGCAGATTTATGTAGCCGGATTTCGACGAAAAGGACAAAAACGTAGAACAGTTAGACAATGCACTAATAAAAATAATAATAATCTATTTTTAAGGTCACAACCAAGCCAGAGACCGAAATTGGTATATGGGACTCCTCAAATGAGAAGACATGTCTTGCTTAGATGGCATTGGCAAATACACAATGAACAACAAGGAGCTCATTACTATTCATAGATGTAAATAACACCATCATCAATTCCATTTCCATGCCCATTGATCATTACAAGCACAATTTAATGTAGAAAATTACACATAAGTGGATCAAAGCTCACCTCGTCGCCATCCTTAATATCAAACACTAAAAATTATGGCCTATTAAAATCATAATTTTACTCAGTTTGTGGTCCACTGATAAATCGAGAGAAATTATCCATTTCTTGCTCAAATTTCACTCCCAATAAATGATACTCTTGCATCTTACCTAAAAAATCCCGAAAAACAACATATCTAATAATAATTTCTTCAATAAATTTTACCTCAAACTCATTCTTAATAAATACAAATAAATTCCAACAATAAACCACACAAACCCGAAAAACAACATATCTAATAATAATTTCTTCAATAAATTTTACCTCAAAACTCATTCTTAATAAATACAAATAAATTCCAACAATAAACCACACAAACTTATGAGAAAACTGAAACCAAAAAAAAAAGTCGGTATAAAAAAAAAGCATAAAAGCTTCGAGCCTTATAGCATAATCATTTTATTTCATGTGTTTAGCCTTTAACATAACACCAATGTTTCTGTTAAACAAAAGGGGAAAGGGAAAGGGAAAGCCCCACGTCAAAAAGGTTTGAGAGACTTTGATTTGATTGACGCCTCGGGCCACTAAGGACTTATGTAGGCAAATTATTAAATGAATCTCGCCATACATATCCCAATTAAAAATTTATACAAAATAATATATTTATTTAAAAAAAAAAAATTAATTCTCGATCATGGCAGACTTATATTTAATATTTTAATAGGGGCCATTAATTATGATCACTCCCGGAACTATGTGGAAGAGCGAAGCATGTGACTTTAAAGGCTGCCCACACCAAACGCACAATGTGGCCAATGGCAAGGAGAGTACGGTTCCATCGTCACATGACTTTATTTGATTTACTTTTACAATATATATGTACTTGTCATTCTGTACATAGATTTAGACTGGTTGCACTACTTGTGTGTGCAAATCATTGTAGAATTTATTTTCAATAGTTTAAATTTTTTATTTTCTTCAAAGAACATTCATAAGTATTTTATGATTTATGGATGGTAAACAATGTAAATTGTCAATTTTGATTACGAAACCTAATCCTAAGAGGATTAAGAGAGTCTAACCTGTGACCTTTCCAACTTTGAAAAAGAGATAACCAACTTTGAAAAAGAGATAACAGATCTTATGTATGGCTCATAACCACTTCAACTAACCCTAAAGGCTCATAGATTCATCGCACATTCATACACAATTAATATTAATCTTAAACCTATCCATTAATACAAAGTTAACTTTACTCTTAAACCTATCTATCAATATAAAGTTAGTTTTAATTTTATTAAAAAAAGTCATAAAAATTACTTGATAAAACATATAAGTTAGTTATGATAGGCACACTATTTAAGATTTGAGAGTGAAGGTTTTCACAGTTAGCCATATTGTTGATGAGCTTTCTAGATTGAACTATGTCTAAGGTTTTGAAATGAATGTTTCAAAACCTTAGACACAGTTCAATCCAGAAAGCTCATCAACAATCTTTAAGATGATGATTGGTCCTGGAGCATGACTTGAAACTACTACTACTTGGCTAAGAGTTAGTCTTCCTCGAATGTAAGGAAACATATTAATGGCCCAAGACCCAAAAGCATTTGGTAAGAGTTGAAGTCTACCTCTTTACAAACTACCAATAAATTATTCCAAGTGATGTGGTTTGCTTGAATAACGATAATAAATCAGCTCGCATTCCCAAATAAAAACCAATGATGATTATCCTCACTACTAATTAACAATTAAATTATGATAAATTTTCCTACTATAATAAAAAAATCTTTATGATAAAACTCCAAACTTTTTTTTAAGTTATTAAATGTTATTAAAAATGTTAGAAAGGGAATTCATCTCATCAAATGATATCATTTTGCTTTTTAATATTATAAACTCATTTGTCCATACCCATACACATGATTTTTTTTAATGTCATCTTCACGATGATATATACTCACTCCCCTCTAGGCTTTGATTCACTATGTTGTTTTGTTTTTTTCAATCATAATTAAATTTTATTTTATTTTATCATCTATTTAAAAGTTGTTATTTAAAATATTAGGTAATTGTGTTTTGAAATATAAGTTGGTTTTTTAGAATGATATACTTAAGGTAAATTGATTTTAGGGATTTCTATTTGTAAATCATATTATTCAATCACTCAGTTAACTCATCGAGTTATTGGATAAATGTATTATATTCTAATATATTTATCATCAATTTATTTAAGAATTGTTATTAATCCCTGCTAAAAGCTTGGGACTATATGAGTTTGCCTTTGACTTTGTATTAGTTTATTGTTGACTTTAAATTTGTGTGTTATATTCAATGTGTAATATAGGAAATAAATATATGTATTTTTTTTAATAATAATAAAATTTATTTTTCTAAAATTTAATTGGCTGATATCTTTGATGTGTTATTGCAAGCTTCATGTCATTCAATGTATAAAATTGATTATATAATTAATGGATTTGACAATTTTGCCTATTTTTATTAGAGTCTTTGTACTACATTGCAAAAATAGTATCTTGCATGTCCTTATATACATCTCTTCTATCTTATTTTTTAAAATATATTTTAATTTTTATAAGTCTACGAAGCTTGCACGTTCTTTGACCCGATCTTTTAACCTTTCCGAACCGGAGAGAAAGAATAGCATGTTTTTTCATTTACCAACCTCTCCAGATCGCTTTTCATGAAATTTGCCATGTTACACTAAGCACGGAGACGRTCCAACACATATTAATATAGTAATAATGTTTAATAATAAAACCACTTGACACGGACTTCGCTACACTTTGTAGCCTTGTTTAGAATATTGAGTAATGATCTAAAATTCATATTTTCAATGACTTATTTTTCAATGTTTTTAACTAAAAGATTTATATTATATACAAACTGCATCAACAAGTACAATCTAAAAAGTTATATTCTTCTTTTTACATACAAAAAAAGAGAGGCTATCCAACAAAGCATATAAGCCTGGAATTTATTACAATACACCATGAACCTTTCAAACTCATAGATGTACAATTCTTAAGTGCCTTGCCTTTCTTAATTAGTATGTATTGATGGATACAAAGATATGTAGAATATAAAAGTTTTAAAAGAGATTATGATGCTAGTGAATTTGTAGAGGGAAAATATAATATATCTCCAAACTCATACCATGGTAACAATTTCATAAACAATCAATGACAAAGAAACTATTGACAAATTATATTATATTGGACACAAGTGGGTATCACCAACTATAGTTGTCTTTTTAATTAAGTATGTAATTTGGTATCTTGATTACTCAACATGTATTTTCTTCATGATCATGTCATCATACTACAATTTTAAAGGACTCTCTAGATAATCGACAACTAAATGTCATTTCATCAAAGCAACAAAGAAATGGAGCTTCGAAGACAACTTACAAATCTTTATTTTAACAATACACAACACAACCAATTCATCACGACAAACCTCCTATATATAAATCTCATTCAATATCTCTATCAAGCCTCACTACAAGTTATTATTTCCAATTTGCATAGGACAATAATTAGAGATGATTGAAATTATGCCTTTTGGGATCTCAAACAAGATTGAAAACCAAGATATGTATATCATTATTGTGTAGAATTTACCTAAGATCCTAGTTTTTTAAAATAAAATGGTAAGAATAAAAAATAATCCATATTTTAATAAATCCACAAATAAGTTCGATCCACTCTCACAAACTTAAGTGAAGAATAGCTATTTTATGAATGGTAAATCCATAATAAACTCGACACGTATCCACCCTCACATACTTAGTGAATAATAAAGTTTGATGATACCTTGCTAGTGCCATATAATAATCGACTTAAAAACTACATCAACAATTTTCGATATAATTATTAGTCACATTTCCCAAACCTCATGTAGGAAAAACAAAATTTGAACTCAGAGCATTTTCATAACAATCACTCCAAACTACTATTAAACCACAACTCAATAAACTACTTAATTTATATTATTATTTAAATATATAAAATAAAATAAATAAAATGTTTTTTATTATTATAATAATTAAGAAAAATAACACTTTTTAATTTTTTAACCATATAAATAAATAAAAAGGAAAGAAAAACTTTTACAATTCCTATTGCTATGAAACTTAGTTTATATTCTTAATTGTTATTTAGATATAATAAATAAGAGAAATAAAAGGTTTTTTTATTCAATGTTATAATAATTAAGAAAAACATTTTTTTTCCTTCTTACAATACACATAAAATTAATATACATTTTCTTTACCTATTTTGTTGATTTAAATTAAGGGATTTAACACAATTTTTCTTTACAGATTTTGCTTCCTTATTGAAAATCATTTGAAATTTAAATTCCATTGAAATTTAATAAATTTATTTTTCAACTAAAGAAAAACTTTATATTAAGATGTCTAAAATGTTTCTTCACATTTATGGATAATTTTTAATAAATTATATTTAAGAAATTGAAACTCAATACATGTTGACACAAAACTAACAAAATACTTAATTACATTCTCAACAATCAATTAAATCTAACTTAAATTTATAATTGTATTTATTTATTTTTCCTAAATATATATATTACTTTATATTATATAAAAAAACAAAATTACAATCTATTGATTTTATTGACTTTTTTGAAAAAATATATTTATACACATTAAACTTTAGATTTAAATTCATCTAAGTCTTACATTTTCTAAATAAAAAATTGGGGTTTTGAATTTTTATCATTTACCAAAATCAAACTAAAATAAAAGCTATTTACAATACGCTTTGGAAATTAAAATTTATATATATAAATTTTTGAATTTTTTTAGATACTTTTCTTCATTCTGAAAATGAATACTTAGAATAAATTAACTTAACCCTTTTTGATATCTAACTCGTGAAAACCATCTAATAAAATCCACTTACATAAAAACAACCAATACAAAAACTTAATCTCAAAACTTTCTACATTTTATTACATACTCTTAACCACTTAAATTACTATATAACTTTGTACATTTTATTCCAGACTCTTAACCATTTAAACTACTATTTTTTTTCCTCGGAAAAAAGCATAATTCTATTCATCCGAAGAGAACCAAATTACATTCTATAGGTGCATCTACCACATATGTTGATAGATCCCAAGGGGCAATATAGATGGCATATATGCCATAAAGAAACAAGAAGAAAGACTAACTCAAAATGATCCCCAAATTGGGCCGGTGAAGACTCCACACTAGAGAACTTGTGAGATGAAAAACTCCAAAAAAACACTCCCAATAGATCCAGGAGGCCGGAAGGACCAGGTCAGAGAGGTATGAAAACCTCAGATTAGCAAGACCAAAAAACAACAAATCAATGGAGGCCTTGACTAACAAGTGACCAGTAACTGCATGACCTCCCAATAGGACCTCAAGGTGCCATCACACAACACCGCATGCCCAAGACATGACCTCAAAGCTCTGGCACAACCCATATTAGTGGAGGAAAGGATACATCAATAACCACCAAAAGGAGCCGATTCATGAGCATACATCAAACTCTGAACAACTTAAGAAACTCGAGAGAGGAACCACAAAAAAAGGAATAGAAAAAGCATATTCACCAAAACTCAATCCTAGATCCACGGTCCCATTGAGAAAGAACCACCCACCTCTCCAAAAAACAATAGATCTGAAATTAAGCCCAGACGACGCCCCCCAGACGCACCACAAGCAATCTACATACTAAAACTGAAGAAGAAAATGGATCCAAGGACGGATCCGAGCACCAGGCCCCCAATTGAGCAGGCGGAAGGCTAGGGAATACACAACATCCCCAGAAGGAGTTGCCGCTAGAACCCACACACCACCGTCGAGAAAAGAGCTCGATCCTCACTTGGATAATCCCAGAAGAAGAAACTCCAGAATGGAAAGAGACGTCGGGGGGAAAGAAACTCTAGGCGAGAGAAGCTGCATAATAAGTCACTCGAACTGTAGGAGAGAATGTGTGTGCGGTCTACGAAACCACTTAAACTATTATATAGTATATATATAATTAATAATAAAATAACTACACCATTTTTCAATATATAATAATTAAGAAAAACAAATTTTATTTAATTTTTATTTTCAATATATAATAATTAAGAAAAACAATTTTTATTTAATTTTTATTTTCAATATATAATAATTAAGAAAAACAAATTTTATTTAATTTTTACTATACAAATAAAATTAACAAAATACATCTTTTCTCTCTCCACAATTAAAAAAAAATCATAAACATTGAATTGCACTCACCATTTTTTTTTCCATTATTTATAAAGACTTAAAATGGAAAATGAAGGGGCTTGATGGGATATAGCCTTTAAAGGGAAGGGATCGGGTCTCCATCACCTTTTCTTTTGTCATTTTTAATAATTTTGTAATTTTGTAAAGGTGGAGGGGGTTGTGGGTGTGGGTGAGGCTGTTTGTTTTTTCTATTCCTCCAATTAAGAGAAGAAACTAAACCCGGTTAAGGGAGGGGAGAGAGCATATGGTGAAAGATATTGGCTCTTCCGAAAGTCCGGGCAACAATCCGATTATCGCTACTATATATTTCTTATTTCTTTTTTCTCCCTGTTGCTACTTCTTCCTCCTGAGGAGAATTTTAAGGACAAAAACAACAATAATTATTATAACAACAGTAAAGAAAAGGAAAGCGGTGGTGCAGTGACACAGTGGGGTTGCAAAGGATTGAGATTCCCATAGAATCGATGGCTTCACTGTTACCCCTGGAGGGGCTGGTGTTGACATGCATTTGGGGGCTTCTATAAGCTCTAATGACTGGAAAGGCCACGGTTCTGCGGGATCTTCGCTTAAATGGGCCTTGATTCGTAGTTTTAAGGGCAGGACGGCAAAGGAGGAGGAGGTTCTAGAAAGCTCTAGAAATTTTGGCGGACAGGCGGAAGATGATCTGCGGAGGGGCGGAAGGGGAGGTGGTGGCGGCAGCAGCAGCAGCAGCAACAACATCTGGAGCGCCACCACCACCTCTCGATTGGAAAT
>SNQJ01S0023602.1:120236-148655 GCA_010110895.2 Picea sitchensis
GCAATTGCCAAAAGTTGTGTTTGTGACCATTCATCCACAGTATCAGGAAAGAGTTTATGGCTTTCATTCACAAGTATACAAGGTTACAGTAAGTACTAAAAGGATCATCCATTAAAATAATTTGGTTTTGGACTAGATTTGGAGCTTAGCATATTGTGACTTCTAAGGTATCTAATTGCACAATCCTGAATTTTTGACAACTGTTGATTTCATAATGTGACCCATATTTTGAGGTTTGATTGTCCAAGAATACAAATTTTGCATTGCCAGCCCTTTTCCCATTGCCCCAAGCTTCTTCTACTAGCTGACTAGGCCATTTTGAATTTTCATCCCCATCCAGTCTTAACAAAGGATATGAGCATCGCTTTTAATTTTTGTGCAATTTCTGCACACTTTTTCTCTGCATTATAAGGACAGAATCTCTAAAACTGCCCACAACTACATGCAAAGTCCTTTTCACAATCATGTTTTCAAATTTTCTTTGTGCAACTCAAGAAGATAAGATCACAACTATNCATCGCTTTTAGTTTTTGTGCAATTTCTGCACACTTTTTCTCTGCATTATAAGGACAGAATCTCTAAAACTGCCCACAACTACATGCAAAGTCCTTTTCACAATCATGTTTTCAAATTTTCTTTGTGCAACTCAAGAAGATAAACTGATCACAACTATCCATGCATTACAGAGAAACCATTCAAAGGGAATTTTGCATAAAAATCAAATGAATATGATATAAAATAGAAACCCATAAAAGGCTGTTGTTCAACATGTTAGAAAAAAGAAGTGCACATAGGTTGCAATGGCATTACTCTCCACCCAACTTTAGACAAGTCTATAAAGGAGAGTCATTCCAATTCCCAAGCTAGGGCAAAGATATGGTCACAACTCTCAAGTTGTTTAATGCTCTTTTCAATGCCTAATCCACATACACTCATGCAACATTAATGCAACCCAGAGTAAGTGGCTATCAGAGCTACTGTTTTGGCCTCTGCTAGATCAAAGTGAAAGTCTCTTCTTGTAAATAAACTAGAATAACATGTCTCCTATATCCCTTGCATATTAGAGGTGTATGAATAGGGTGGGTATCATCCCCTGGCATCCCCAGTTGTATGAGAGGCACGGGGATGTCCTCAGGATGCCCCTGATGGGAAGCAGTCATTAAACAAACTATTTTGGTGTTTCTGTATTTCATGGTTTATCAATTCAATTGTTTAATTGATGTCTTTTTTGGTCAATAACCCCTTTTCACTTGGAGAGGGTAAGAAATTCCATTCAATCTATCATCATTACAACTACAAGACGATCTGACGTCAGCCATGGAGTCATGTCTAAGGGTTATCTATTGTGTCAAAGTCACCCGGGACTTGCATCTTGCATCGTCTGCAAAGATCACATTATCTCAGGGGATCCATGTTAGCAACACATGCGTTATCATGGAGGACCCACGTTAGCAACACCTGCATTATCAGGTGGGACCCACCTGAGCAAAGCTTGCATTGTCATGGGAACCACTGTTGCCTCATTGGCAAAACCCACATCTTGAAAGACTGAAAGACCTGGTGGACTGCATAATTCTTAGCCATCTTGCTTCTCATGTTGCACTAACTGCGGCCTTGTTCTACTCTTCTCCATGTGCATCTGATCTCAGAGTAGTCAAAGGCTAATTTTACTGACTGTGAAGTTAATTTTTGCAGTTTTCTTGACTTTTTGCTTCCCTCGCTTAGTGTGTTTAGGTAATTCCTGTGTTTTTGAATCTTTTGAGCTCTCCAAAGACCACTTTGACATTTTCTTGGTCTTTGGAGAAGGCATTTTCATTTAGCTTTTCTGTCACTATTCTTAATCACTTCTTGGAACTGGACTGGTTTTTTCTTGACCACTTTCTTTCCCATTTTTCATCAAATATTATACTTTCTACTTATAATTACTTTCTTTTTCTAGATCTGGGTTCATATATGCTCTAGGCTCTTCCTGTAACCTAATAATGTGCACTTTTTACTTTTGTTTTTTAATTTGTGCCTTTTTTCCATTGGCACATGCACATAAACAACACTACCAAGAAACTCTGAGAGGACTTGCATGCTGGCTTCTCCTTTCTAATGCTTCTTCTGGTGTGCTATTTCATACAGGTTTTGTTGGACTTCTATTCGGTATATATATATTGCTGTATGAATTGCTTCTTACCAAGAACTGGCAGAGAGTTTTCTGCCTTCGAGCTTGGTCCTTGCCATCTTGGCTGTTGTATTGTTCTTTATTTCTGCAGATCAATTCTGTCGAGGGGTACAAGGACATGTGAGTTGCTTTGGCTTGACATTAGCTGTACAAATATTTGAACTTGTACTGCCCATTGCCTTCTGCTTTGAGTACCTTGATTTTGTGCGCATTATGTTTTTCTACCACAGCTTTAAACATTTTGAAGGTTTGAAGAGCTGCTGATCCTCATTTCAAAAACTACACCGATTTCTTGTCAAATCATTCATTAATGTCATTATTTGGATGTTCCTATTGACGGAACTCTCACAGGACCACAAAGATTGTGGTGCACCAGTTCTAATGGCTTGTTTGCCCCCATTCATCTTCTCTTGTAATTTTTTTCCCTGTGTTGCTTGCTGAAGATGCAGCTTTCACTAACTCACTTGATCTATATTGAATGAAAGACAAACCATTCACCATATTAAATTCTTACTTGGGAATTGGTATGGCAAGATCCTTCTTGCCAAAGCTAGTTTTTGTATTTGTCTTCAGCTATTAGTCTGTTGTCCTGCTACTGTAGCTGTAAAGCTGTACAAGTCATCATCCTTGATGCCTTCTGCTACCACCTTAAATTGATTCTTTTTATCCTTTATGAGACACCTTTTCACATCAAACTCTATTTTGTAGTGTTGTTTTTCAATCTTAACCCCAGAGAGCAGGTTCTTCTGACATAGAATATGTAGCACATCTGATACCTTTTTTAACACTTCCATTTGGCATTTTCATGGGTAGTTTACCTTGTTCTTGCAAGGTGCGTACTCTGTCATCTCCAAACACAACTTTTTCCCCTTGAGTTTCACTATCATATAAGGTGGCAAAGCATTCTTTTCCACGAGAGATTCCTCGTGGCACCTGAGTTGATGTAGCATACATGTGCATCTTTATTCTCAGAAGTGGCAAAGATCTCAAATTCTTTCACTCTTTCAATAACTTTATCTTTTCCTCAAAAATGTTAAAATGCCCTTGTTTTGACATATCAAATTTCCTATTTTGCAAGCTATTCGAAATGACTAGGCTTTTCACTATGATAACACTTGCATTTACTGTTTGAGCTAGAGTTGCCTTCCTGGGATTCATCCTTTCTGGTGTGGCCTTGCTTCTGATTCTTGTCTGTCTCCTCAATGGCCAAAGTTTTATTTTATTTCTCTTTCTGCAAACACATGCTCAGAATTCTCATTATTAGCGTAGAGCTTTTTCTCTTCCTGCTGCAGAAGTAAGCTTCTTAGTTCATCAGACTTCAACTTTGCAGCTCTATATGATAAACTCAGACTCGTAACAAACACTTTAAATGGCTTAGTCAAATTGTTAAGCAGAACAGTGATGAAAGCCCTGTTTTCAATTTTGTCATTGACTGCAGTTGACTGAGAGATTGTCGACTGCAATTGACTGATCTCTCAATTCAGTTTTGTGAGGTAATTTGTGACTGATTCACCTTTTGTTTGTACAATTAATTCCTTAAGCAGAGAATCCCGGTTGCATAATAAATCTTATACAAGGACTTCAATGTGTTCCATGCATCCCTCAATCTATGTGCATCTGGTATGTGTGTTAAAATTTTCAGCTCATGGAACTGTTTACTGCACTCGGATTTAAACCCTAAAAGCTAGAAATGAAAAGCCTCAACCTACTCTCAAAACTGTCAAATCTGATCTATACTTAGAAATTGAAACACATCACACTGAAAAGGTATCAACAGCAAAAGTTAAATGGACTGTCAAACCTTATATTGCTTTCTCATTAATTTTGGAAAAAAAATCTGCTACAGGAAGCTCCAAAAATGATCTCAAGCTCAAAAATTGAATGAATTACACTACTTCCTCACCCTGTATTTATAACTGACACAGAGGGTCATGGGTTACAATCAAATTGGCCTAAATCTGCCCTAGTGCCCAGCCTGCATGGAAACTTGTGCCAGAGGAGAAAATATGCTCTAAAGGGCATGCAAGCCTTCTTAGGATCTGTGCCCTCCTATTCTAGACTCATGCTTTGGGCTCTATTCCTCGAAACTGTGCTAAAGAAAACACTATCCAAATATATCAAGTGTATTATAAAAAACACTTTTTGCTAAAACCAACCTACTCTAATTCTGAAAAAAAGAATAATAACAGAACTTAATCTAAAATAAGAACACGGCAAGTGCTGTTCTAAATATAACAGCATACTAAAATAGAAAGGGGGCTAAAGTTCTAGTTCAGCCTATATACTCAGTGCTCCTGCACCTCCTGACACTGTTGCTGCTGGTGCTGTTGCTGTTGCTGAGGAAGACTGCTGTGCTGTAACTCTGCCATCACTGCTGTGCCTTCAATCATCAAGCACAGAAACTGAGGCAGATATGCATGAGGTAGTACGCTGCTGGACATATCTGTATGTTGTTGCTGCAATCATTATACACAGTCCTTTCTGCTGTGTGTATCTCTGAAGGGGGAGCAACAGCCGAGCAATACAGTACAAATCTACCATTGTACAGATCCCTGACACTTGCCTGTCTTTTTTTTTATCAAATCTCTCTCTCTCTCATTCTCTCTCCTTTGCAATTTCTATGGGGTTCAATTCTTTTCTGTGAGCAATGTCCCACAGTTCCATAGTCTAAATACTAGGACATCATAAATTTTCAGACATCATATCTTTTGCCGATGAGCTTATTTACATCTGGAAAACTAATGCTCTGATTGTTTCTTTCCATAAAGAATATTTTTCCAATAAAACCTAGAACATTATCCGTGAGAAAATGCCTACACTTACAGCCTTGAAAACAATTGGCTCATGAAGAATACATTTCTCACCTTCAATTGACATAGAGGGCTTCTTCTTTCTATCTTCTCTTCACGGCAGTACTTTGACAAGCATACTGGCGGTGAACTTGCTTTGATATCGGCAATGCTTTTCTTTGAAGCTTTCTTTTATCTCTTAATCTATGCAACGAGCAATGGCAACCACCTCTTCATGCTGGCTTGAATCTTACCTCCACATTGGCTTGAGTCTTTCTCAACAGATGACAGTGTGTTCTTCCAAAAATATGTCCTCCTTTGCTGAACAGAAATGACATCTTCTCAACTTTGTATTTTTTAGTGTTTGAACAATAATCAGGCTTTCTAAACTCTTTCTTGCTCCCCTGGCATTGATGTTTTTCGTGTATGAGTAAGAGACTTATGTTCTATGGACTTGAGCAAGTCATATTTTATCATTTTCACCTTGCACATTATCAGGAGATCCTCTTGTTGACCTTAGCATGTGTGTTGAGGGTCAACCTTGCTGATGGACAGGATTGCTAACTTTTGGTAGCTGTATGGCAACAAGCCTAGTTCTAACTGGATGTTGTACCCTTGTGCGGCTCTGCCCCTCTTTATGAGATGTTTTTATTTGTTCTTATTTCTTTAATATTTGTTATCTTTGAGCACTTCATTGTGACAGATTACCTGATGTATTTCCATTGGACTGCTCTGGTCACCTGTGGACATTTTATTCTTCACCTTGTGGAAGGCCAGTAAGTGTAAAGTTGTAAACTAAGTATGAATTTCTTTGTGGGTTTTAACTTTATAGTCACCTAAAAGCCTCTTCACGTGCAACATCTTATCAAGTGTAGTCTTCTCAAGATATAATATATTCTGCACCTTTGTTCTATGATTACTGTTATAATTTACTGTATGTTTGTGATTTTATTCTGCCTTCACTATGATGTAACAAGCAATTTATACACTGATTGAATTGGAATTTGATTATTTATGGGAAGCTCGTTTTGGTACAAGTTTATTATTATTTATTGGGAAAAGTTTCATCTGAGTCGTTAAGTATGGCAGTTTCTGTGTGTATGTGTGTTAAGTATAATGCTAGCTCCAATTCAAAGTGAAGGTCATGAATATTGTCACCAATTTGCATTTAAAGTGTCTGAGCTCTTAAACTCCTGACTGGAGCTTGAGCAGCTTCCCGTTCCAGCCAAGTAGACTTATAAACCTTTTGCAACCTGTCTACAGCACTTGCTAAAATAGACAAAAAGGGTCTTGATTATTCTCACCAATTCCCATTTGAAGTTTCTAAGAATTTACTTACTACAACCTTATAAGTCTGCCATTCCAGCCAAATTGAATTACAAATTTTTAATTTTTTTAAAGGCAGATTTCTTGCAGTTGACTGGTTGTTATACTTGTTTTATGCAGTTGATATCATCTCAGCAATTGAGTTTGATAAGACTGGTGAGCATCTTGCTACTGGAGATCGTGGTGGTCGTGTCGTACTCTTTGAGAGGACGGATGGAAAAGATGTAAGTTTTGAATAGAGTTCAGAACATGTGTTGTGGTATATTCATTCCAGTTTTCTTGTATAGGCGTAGCATTCCTTTGTTTAGAGCTATCTATATCTATTCTAATCTAAATTTGAGTGAACTTGGTACTTGTATTGTCATATATATTCTTTAATTATAGCACTTTATTTTTTTGAAGGGAGTTTTTTTTGTCTTGGCCATTGAATGAATAACAGAACATCTTGTTTGGAAATATTTAATATTCTTTTGTTTCAAAAATGTTTTAGTTGCATTCTCGAAAAGAGCTGGAGAGAATGGATTATCCTATTATAAGGCATCCTGAATTTCGCTACAAGACAGAGTTCCAGAGTCATGAGCCTGAGGTAATCTTATGCATTTTTTTATGTGTTTCTAGTGTGCTTGTAGTCTATATTTAGCTCAGCTTTGATAAGGATTGTCCAAAGTCTTTTGGAGATGCTCAGATCGTCTGCTTTCCTGTTGCCAGTTTGACTATTTGAAGAGTTTGGAGATAGAGGAGAAAATCAATAAGATCAGGTGGTGCCCGTCAGCTAATGGTGCCCTATTTCTTCTTTCGACAAATGACAAAACTGTCAAGTTTTGGAAGGTAAGTATGGTGTGATTTTTTTTATTTAGTATTAGTATAACTCTTTTGTTTTGTTTGCCTGTGCAATAGGTGATTAAAATTTAAAGTGAAAATCGAAATGTGTATGTACTTGAGATCTTTAATGCTTACTATCCATGATATTGATCTATTTATTACTGGGATGTTAAGAAAGTCTTTCGTCTTATGTTCTGAATCATTCAGGCTCTTCTTTTTACCATTGTTTTCCTTATCTTTAGCTTCCCATCAGGTTACTGCTAAGCTTGCACTGTCCAAGGTCAATATGTGTTGAGTTTGAAGGGGCCTGCTTTATTGCCTACCTGTTCTTAAAAGGTTTATACGCAGTGCTTTCTAACTTTTGTTTAGTTCTCCATACTCGACCTTGTGATGCATTTAGTAATTGCCAAATTCCTTTTCTATTTTATTCTCACTATATGCTTACTATGTTGCATGTACATTGTCGGTTATATTAGTTTTTTGACGTCTCTCCTTGCCACTTGGGAAAGGGGTTAGTGATGCCCAACTGATTTGATCATTGTTCTCAGCCCCTCTTTTGTAATTCATTTGCATCATTTCAGTTTTGCTTGTATGCATCTATTCTTTTTGTATTTTCTTAAGACTATCTCATGTTCTGCAGTTTTCTTTCTTCTGATTGCGGTTTAGGAAAGGAATTAGAGTATTAAACAGCCTCTCCTTTCAAAATTGCGTTTTCATCAATCTGGATATACATGACCAAATACCAACATTGAGGCTACACCACAGGCATAGAAACCCACTCTAAAATATATCAATAAACTATGTAGGTTAATCAAGCATTGAGCAAAGTGAAAAATTGCCATTATTGTTGCAGTAATATGATGTAAGTTGTTTTAGATCTAGTGAAATCCTATAAGAGTCTTTGTTGCGAACTATATGACGAGTAAATCTTTTCTTCGTAACTGATATTCCCTTGATTTGTAACCATTACGTGCAATTTCTTTTTTGTCCTTCCTTGTTTCCTAAGTAATCTTTAGTATGTTATTAGATACAATTGGGCATTCCCTCCTGGAAACGGACTCCATGGATTCTGATCAGTGGCAGATATGTCATGGATCTCTCATATTTCCAGAAAGGATCTTTGTGGAATGCTCTTCCTGATAGATGCAACTTCAAAATAGTGAAACATATAATATAAACTTTATATATAAATTATAATATATATAAATATCATATATAATATATATCTGATATAATATGATATCACTTTTTTAACTGTTAATTTATATTACTAATAATGTTATAATAGTATCATATAGTATTGGTGTATTATGTTTCACATTCTATTGAATTTCTTAATACACTATCATTATTGTTATCTTACAAACTACAATAAAATTTTAATACCATAAGATCTTAAAATTAGTTATCATATAATATTAATAATAAAACTTATAATAAAGCTATATGTTATTGTTTGCAATACTAACCTGATGCTAGAGGAAGGGTGCTTCGGCTTTCCTAGTTTTCCTACTGATTCAGATATGCTTATCTCCTGATGACTACCCCACCTGGCCAGTGGTTGAACCCCCTTGGTTCTTTGGACAGGAGCTAGCGTGTCTTGCTAGATTGCTTAGAGAGACAGTTTGGACATTCTCAAGGCCCTAACGTTTTGTAGGTTAAGATGTTGGAGCTGAGTCGCTGACAAGAGAGTAATACCGAGGGACAATTGTTCGGTGATTGGAAGCTATATGGAGTGTCAAGTTGGAGCTAGAGGATATTTAGGAAGTTGGCCAACTGCGTGAACAGGCTCTGATATGTAAGTTTACTGGCCTCTAGTCCCAATAAAAAATTATTAAAGCTTGGCCGAAAAATAATTGGGTGGTCAAATTGAAAGGGGGGATAGAGAAGTTTTTGGATGGAATAGATTTGTTTGTGGCAGTATCTGAGGGGATGCAGTTGAGAGATGAAAATCTTTGAAGTAGGGCCTTGGTTTATGTGGAACAATGGAATGTATTAAGACTTTTGGACCTAAGTTTTGACCCTACCGAGGAAGGTTGCCTCTGAGGTTCTTCCAATATATGTGCAATCTACATTGCATGCAAACAGATACGGATGCACTGGAGTTTTTGAAATTAACATCTGGATATGGGGAAACGTTATATGAAAAAATACAAATATAAAAAAACTATGTACCAGAGACATAATTCAAAACTCTGAATATATTTTGCTTCAAATTGCTGTCAAAATTCAGAATTGCAGACAGCTATGAGAAACTTAGATTTGTGTGTTGCAGGATTTAGCTATTTCAGGGATTTAGACGGTTGCACTTTGCCTTTTTTTTGAAGTGTTTGTTAATGTGCTTTTCTCAAAAAGGGCGTTTTTGGCCAATCTGCCAACTTGACATTTTCGCCAAGCGGAAAAGTTGAAAAAAAACAGATCTCCAGCAGATCCTCCAGCACTTCCAAATCTGAAAGGCATCCCAGTGGATCTGATCTGGATCCATTATGAAAAACTAGGAACACTTCTGGGCCAAGTTTCACGGATACAGATAAGGTATTTGGAGTGGATATGGCAAATTTTTAGAATAGCCTGGATATGATATGGCTAGAGCCTAGGATATGCCATTCATATATATATATATATATGTATTATATGTGCAAAAGCAGCAATGAGATATAAGAATATAGTATGCCATTCGTGAATTTGAAAATAAAGCCTTAGCAGATGTGATATGTAAACATTCCATGCAAAATGATTGTCTCTTCACTCTACCAAGTATTGTATATACTCTAGAGTTTAGAATCTACACATCAGATTCATTACACATTTATGTTGGCATTGTTTGCGCAGACAACAGTCACGCTGCACAGCCACCAGTTCTGAAGACAAATTGTCATTAGTAAACTTTAAATGGCAAAGAAATGTCTCATCACACTGCTAAATACTCCCTAGTCTTCTCTTTTCAGTGTGAATTTTGGGAACAAGAAGTCTTGGGTTATTTTCAAAAGCTCTAGGAGCCAAGTTGATCTCGAGGTTGAGTGCTTTGGCCACTGCTCTTTGGTGGATAGATCTTTGGAAAGTTATGCTAATCATTCCTTGCCTTGCTTATTCCCTTTTTTGAAGCTCTCTATTTTGTAGTTTTCAGGGACCTGGAAGAATACAATCAAAAGTTTCAATTGGGTTTCCAAAAGACGTCTTGGCTTGTAGGAGGTGGGAGAACTACAGATGCTTGGATGGATGTGATAATGGGCCAAACTATACTTAAAAGAACTCTAAAGTTGATCCCTTTGGCAGAATAGTTTAAAACAAAAAATGCGAGGCAAGACATGTGAGGGAAAATTACCTTTAATGGTAAGTTTGTTCAGCAGTGGTGTAAGGGGGAGGATAGCTGGAGCCCCCTACAAGACCACAAAAATTTGTTGTACCTACAATTTTGGAAGAACTCAACAAGAAAAAAGATTTTCACAGAGAAAAGTGAATCCTTGGTTTGAGGAGTGAGTAAGACGTTAGGCCCCTATAAGGTAAAGGAAGGCTATAGTTACATGGAGGTAACAACTGAAAATATGATAGGGATACTTCAGCTAGATGGGTAGGTGTTTGCAATTCCCTGGCTCCTCTAAAGGTTTGATTTTTTATGTGGTTAATCCTGAACATCAAAATATATGGTTGAAAATTGGAAATGTTGCTATAAAAGGGCATTGTGGGCTGCTTGGTTTGTGCCGTGTGGTCATTGTTGGGAAGCATAAGAGTTCCTCTCCCATTTGCTGGTCTCATGCAGATTCATAATTGAGTTTTTGGCATGCAATACTTAGCATGTTAAGGATTTTTTTTGAATATATTCTTCCTTACTATTAAGATGATCAAAATATGTATATACATGTTATTTTATACAGATGAAGGTGGGCCACAAAGGAAGCCTCCACAGTCTAAGTGTACTTCAAAATTGTGTTTTCCTATAGTACAAAATTGCCCGACAGGTTGGGATTTGTTTTTAATCCTTCCTCTATAGTTTAGATTGAGGTTTTCCAGGCTGCCATCCATTTTTTGACAGGTGCATTTGAACATGTCATCTATAATGTAAATCCTGTACCATTTTAATAGATTCTTTCCGTTTTGAAAAAATCTTGATAATGATAATAATTGCGAGTTTTTTACACATAAGAATGAGAGAGCGGATTGATTCATTTATTAGATGATGCAATGTCTCTTTACATAGAGAGACATTAATACCTAACTACACCAATTAATACATTAAAAGCTTCATTATTACACAACTTTACTATGTGTTACCCCTCATATAGCCTGAGGATTTTGAACCAGGTTGAAGACCCTGCTCAAGCAGGCTGTGTTGGAGTTTGGATGTCTTGGGAGCCATTTTTTTGTGATGTTGGATGCATATTGGCATCATCATCTCACATTTTGGAGGCTTGCATTTTACACTTGGAGATTGGTAGAGTGTTGGGTGCCTTCATGGTGTGTTGTTTAGCATAATATAGTCTTGCTTAACCCCTACCACATTCATGGAAGGAATACCCATCAACTAAGGGTTTTCCTAAGTGATATTGGTTATTAGTTGCTCCTTGATGTTGTGCATTGGTGGCTTGGTGTGATTACATGGTTTTCCTAAGTTGCATGGCCTATTAGTGCTTAGTCTACTCTACATCTGCATTCGTATTGGTCTTGGTGAACCTTGATATTTGTGATGATGGATGAGATGTCTTATTGAGGAGTGCTCCACATGTGCACACCCTCCTAGAGCACCCTTGTTCTTTGGTGGTTTTTGGAGAATTGGTTGTTTGTATGCGGGTCTATACCTTGGCACATGTTCCTAGGTTGTCCCTCTCTTGAGGTTGTTATAACAATGAAAGTGGATTCTTTTGCACATATTTCTATGGTATTTCTTGAGGAATGAGTTGGTTATTGCATTGGAGAAAACACCCTAACTAACTTTGTTATCTTTGGCATTTTTTGGCATCTCAAGGTGGTTAACTACCTCATCTAGAAGAGTGATCCCATTTTACACATTTATTGAGGATGGTATAACTACCTTGTGCATCTATCGAGGGTGCTCAACTTGTGGAGGATTATTTTATTATCGGGGCTTTAGATCCAAAGGAAGCTAAAACCTTTTGGCACTTTTATCAAGGATGTAGCTTTCATGGGGTATTTTATATTACAAGGCATGGTAAAAGTGGTCCCAAAGCCTCCTCCTTGCACACTTTTCAAGGGTGCAGCTCTTATATTATATTCCTTGGTTGTTAAAGAGCCATTTTTGGAGAGCGCACCAAGGAGAAAGAGGAGCACATGGCACAAGGATATTAGTTGCGTGGTCAAAGCAAGCTCGACTAAGGACAAGTGGCATTTTGCATGAGGAGAGGACAAGTGGCATCCACACTACATTGTCCCAATATTTTTTCTATTTTTTGATCTAGGGTTTTGATTGTCTTAGAGGTAGTTAGAGGATTTTGTTGTTTATGTTTTACTTGGAGATATCTAGGATCCAAGACTTGAATATTATTATTCTACTGGATGAGGGTTTGTGCTTCAACTCTATATAATTGAAGCCCCTCCTATTGTAATTTGTTGTGGGTGAAGAGAAAGACTCTTGTGCTTTGCTTGTTCTATTGTTCTCATGAAGGCTATGTGAAATTTCAAGGGTTTGTCTATCATGTGTGGCTGTTCATACCATCCATTTTACTGATTTGATATGCTGGAAATTACATCTAGATTTTTCTGCGATTAGGGCTTCAATAAGAGAGATTTGTTATTGGAGAAGGGGACTAAAATGAGGTGCTACCTGTTTACTTTCCTTGCGGTTTCTATTTTTCAGGTTGGTATGTTTATGTCCTGTCACTTCATTGAAGGATTGTATGATGTGTTAAATCTTGAAGTAGGACCACACCACACTTAATTGTTTTAGTATGTTCATGAGTAGTGCACCTTTGGAAGGGCCTACAATCTCATAAATTTCCAGCAATTAGGTCTAGCATACATAGATGAATCTTGCATGTTTAGAACAACATTTTTCCATTTCATATTCATCTATTTCTAGCCTTCTTAGTCACCCTTCACTCTATATGCCCAAGTTTGTCATAGGCACTATTTGTACACTTCCAACCACCTACAAAATGAACTTAATCAATCAAATAATTTTTTGTTTTGCTAACATAACTCTTGAGTCTTCACATCATCTTGAGTCTTATTAGCATAAACTTTAGAAATCCTAATCCTAGGGAAACCCCCTTGTACCGGAGGAGAGTTGATCGTAAGTGACGAGAGGGTTTATTGAGGTGACAGTGATATCCCTCTTGAGTTACCCTTAGGTTAGCACCACTTTTTACATTTTACATGCTTGATCAAAATACAAAAAGACAATCTTTGAACAAGCAATATGTTTGCAGTCCACAAGGTAAGATATTCAAAATAGTGATTGTAAGTGAATTGCATCTGGCAAGGTTGATGAAGTACAATTTACATTGCGTTCCTTCTGTCTGTCTATTGACTCACTAGTTGAATATGAGCCAATGTTCGCTGAGTAATTGGCCTTTCCGTCATTGACATAAGAAAAGATAATGTTATTAATGCCCAAAAAATGACCACAAAAGTAGGTTAATGGGATGAAAAGAATCACAGATACATCCAATGTGAATACAATGTGGGATTGCAGAATCAACTCCTCGATAATGCTAAAGGCTGAAAAGCGAAAGAAAAAGTACAAAGTAGATAAGTGTAACTAATTTAATCACTAGGTCCAATCAAAAGCAAAAGCTATAAACCAGTGTCATAGGTGCATTGATACAAAATGAGAGTTCGAGACTGGAACATCTCGGTGCTGATCAAGTGAGAGAAGAATGAGGATGACGTCAAAGCGCCTTGGTCTTGATGTTCACCGAAATCACGTCTTCCACATCTTGGCAGTCCAACATATCAAGATATTATGTTTGCGTCTCTAAGAAAACGCCATCATCTTTACCCTCCCTGATGGTGTTCTTCTTATGAATTACAGCAGACAATGCATAATAGATCTGTTGTTTGCCTTCTCTTCTTTGCTGATTTGAACTTGTTTCAGCAGCAATATAATCTAGGGCCTCATTTTGTGAGCTTTGTCTCACCTGACATGTCAATGGCTTAGGCATTATGGCTGAGTTTTCAGTGATACTACATCCATCTTTTTTCTGAACTAACCTTTTATTCTCAATGTTTAGCAATTGGAATAAACTCTGTTCTTCCACACCCATAACAACCATCATTTTGCTATTCTTATCAACAATAAAATGCTTATTATCATTGAAATTTATGTGCATGATATTCTTCATGAATAAACTCTGTTCTTCCACATCCATAACAACCATCATTTTGCTATTCTTATCAACAATAAAATGCTTATTATCATTGAAATTTATGTGCATGATATGCTTCATTATACTACTTATCAAAAGTAGATTCTTCTCCAAACAAGGAATGTAATAGACATCTTTAATCATTACCTTTATACCTCTTAACTAAAGTAGGACGTTTCTCTTTCCTCTATCCTTGTACACTTCTCTGCCACTCAACACAACAGAAACATATCGAGATTTATTCTCTACAAAATCAACGTAGCAAAACCAATGTTGTTAATAAAATGTCTAGATTCCCCTATATCAACATACACCAACCTTACTTGACTTGAAAGAGTTAGCATCATTCTCTTCACTCTATTTACTGCCCTTGCTTGTAAACTTTGTTGCAAGTACTACCGTAGAAGGCTCAATCCCAGGCCTATTCCCAAACTGCTTTTTCCATCTGCCTTGCTGCAAGAGCTTAGTGCTCAATTGCTCAAATGTCAGATCTTTATCAATACTAGTAATGTTCAAGGTCTCAATAAGATTCGCATAGGAAGATGACAAATGTTTCAAAGTTATAACCACCATGTCTTCTTCTTCCATTGTCTTGTCAATTGATTTCAAATGATCTCTAATATCCTTGATTTTTATCAAATGATCTTGCAAGGAGTTAGATTTGTCCATTTTAATTGAGAGTAACATATTATTAAGGAAAAACACACTACCTTCGTATGAGGTTTCGTGCATCTTCCATATGTTCCCCCACATGACAAATGGATCATTACCATCTTGAACTTCAGGAAGCATCTCATTCATCAACGAGTGTTTGATTAGCGTCACAACCTGTCAATTCTTTACATCATATTTTTCTTGGGCATCTACACTGATTTCACTCCGAATTTCTTTCCCAATGCAAGTTTGTCCAAACATCTGTATTCATATATGGCAATCATCTTTTGTTTCCATGATCTAGATTTTTAACCATTAAATTTTTTGTTTCTATCTATAACATTATGTGAGATAAATTGGCCATTTTTAATGTTTTAAATACAAGGAATATATCTAAATTCACTCTCTTAACTCTTGGAATAAAATAATTTTTTTTCTATGCCTAGAAAATCAGAAAAACAAATCTTCTAGACTATCACTCTAACAAAACTTAATCTTCAATTTCTGAATACAAATGCATAAACCCTTTTCAAAATAGTCTTCTTCAGAATTAATACAGGCTCAATACAGGTTTAGTAATCATAAAACTTACTACTTTATATGACAGCTATATTCTTAATCTGGCCCTTTTCAATGTACTTTATATGACGGCTATATTCTTCATCTGGCCCTTTTTCAATGTTAGACCCCATGCTTCCTCTGTCCAATGGCGTAAGTCTTTGATTGGTGGCTCTTCGTTATCCTCTACTACAGGTCGGGATTCTTCTTTAAATGATGGCTCCTACACTGTATCAATTCATAGTTTGGCTGCTCAATGGTAAGTCATTCCCATAGAAGTGGCAGCTTATCAATCCTTCACCGCGACACATGGATTGGCAACTCATTCCATGGGTATAATCTTTAACATGGCTTGGTGGTTCATTCCATAGGTTTTGCTCTGGCGGTTCCCTAATTGGTGAGCAATTCGATCAAAATGGCGGCTTATTCCTGTGGTGGTGACTCTGTTCTCTCCTCCTCATGCATCAACCTGCCTTGGTGGTGGTTCAATAGCTTGAATAGGGGGGCAATGACCTTTTCCAACAGCTCCTATGACCGGTACTACCTCTGACTTCAACCACGACCCCAATTGCTGAATCCCTCATGTTCTAGGAGATGGATATGTGTTTAACCCCTAATTGCAGCCTCTTCAAAAGTGACTAGAGGCTACGTATCACACTATGATTTTACTTCACATGGTGGTGGCTTCGGCTCTAATCGGCTCTAACAGTCCACACGGTATACACCTTGTTTTTGGCAGTCCAATTTCACAAACCCACACCATCCCCCATCAGCTTCTTATGTTTTTTTGGATTTGGCTTGCTCCTCTTTTTTTTTCTGTTATCTTTTGTCCAATGTATGTGAGCAGTCCCTCGGTGCCTTCGTTGGTCACAACAGTCCCTTGGCTCCTTCACCTGCTTCCTCGACTTCATCCCTTCACCTCTTCACTGCGGCTCTGATACCATGTGAGTTTTGCACACACAAGCGTGGACATCAATACACACATAAGAATGAGAAAGAGTGGATTGATTGATTCATTAGATGATGCAAAGTCTCATTACATGGTAGGAGAGGAGTATGTTACATAACTCCCAAATATCTGACTACACTAATTAATACATTAAATGCCATGTTATTACATATGCAAATCCTAAACAACATGTCTAAGTGCTAAATGTGACCATTATCTAACAATAATATCATTCTATATCTTTTGATATACGTAGTGTCAAGCTGTACTTATCTCATGTTTTTAAAGATAATTGCTGTATCTGTATCTATCCCTTTATCCCTGATGTGGGTATCATTGTATCATAGTTTTCCATTATTCCTCATTAACAATCAGTTCCTCGTTCTTGGCATTAACCGTTCATTTTATAATGCAGTTGTATTTAGATATGAATAATTTCTGATGGAACTCTCTATAAGCAACACCTTGTGTTTAATCTGTAAGTTATTGGCCTTTTCCAGATATTATCGTTTATTTCATGTGATTTAGTGTTGGGTTCTTGATAACATCTTATTAAATGTAGTCTTGGGATGCTATGCCTTTCTTTTGATTGTTAATTATTACATGAACATGATTTTGTACAGCACTTTTTTATGACTAGCTTCCTTTTTATCCCTATGTGGCAAGTTTGTCCTTCTCCAGTCTGGGACTATTACAACTAATTTAGCCAGCTTGCAACATTCAAATTGGCATCTTTTTGCTACAAAGCTGTGAGTGGAGGTTTCTATTCTGCCAAAGTCGCCCAGGACTTGCACTTGACCCCAACTGCAAACACAAGCACACGTATTAGCAGAAGCAGAAGCACAAGTAGCCCACAAGGGGCAAACATATTATTGAGTAGACTTGAACTGTGGTGGGGGCAGTGACATCAGCCCTCTTTCACCAACCAGGAAAGCTTCTACAGACATTTTTGTACAGCATTTTAATTGTGGCCTATTTCATCTTTCTTCGCTGGAAAGTATGTGAGCAGGAGTTTATGCTCCTCAAAGCAACGAAAATTTATGAGCAGAAGCATAAGCGATTCACAAGGGGCAAACATGTTTCTTGGGAGACAGTGACAGCAGCCCTCTTTCATCAACCAGGAAAGCCCCCATTGACATTTTTGTACATCTTTTTAATTGTGGCCTATTATTTTATTTTATGTTGCCGAAAGGAAGGAAAAATTTATGAGCCTTAACACAGCTGCAGTCAAGCTTTTTTAAGATGTTTCATTTGAACCCTTTGTCAAATGGATCTCTGGCTAGTTTCATAAAAGAAGTGTAATTGTTGGAAAGAAATATCACTATATGCTGAACCATATCAAGACAAGGAATGAATAAACTGGAACACACAAAAAGGAGCCATAAAATGATGGTGATGTGCACAGAATCATGGTCGTCCTTGTTTTGACACTCTTTCGAAGGAAACCAGTTGCTTATCCATATTGCCTTGCCATCTGGAGAATTTGGCATTTGATTCATTCTCCATTATTTGAATATCTACCTGCATGTTTTTCTCATTAAGACCCTAGCAGGGTCTGGTATTCTGTGAAGCAGGGTCTAATATTCTGTGAAGGTAAGGTGCACAGAATCACGGTTATCTTTGTTTTTACAGTCTTTTGAAGGAAACCAACTGCTGATCCATATCGCCTTGCCATCTAGAGAATTTGGCATTTGATTCAGTTTCCAATGTCCATTATATGAATAGATACCTGGCATGTCTTTCTCAGTAAGACCTTAGCAGGGTCTGGTATTCTGTAAAGCCTTCTAAAAGATAAGAATGAACTCAGGAACAGTAGCAATTAGTAATCTGTTTATTGTATGATATTAACTTGTAAGTTTTGGCCATTTCGTGGTATGGTGGATCATAATAGGATGCATGCCTCTATAAAATGAGCCCTAATATTGACCATTGATATAGAGATCACTGGACCAGATATGAAATTTCTGAAGCTGTTTATTGTCACACTTCCATTTGACAATAAGCAAACTTTAAGTATTACCTTGAACATGGTTGACTCCTTCGTGGCCAAGACATTGTATTGGAGTTCTTGTCTTTTGTTGTTGTTCAGCATTTTGCTGCTTTAGAGAAACATGTTTGGACATTCAAGGACAGTCTGATTGATGACATTATTTAGCATGTCCTTGCTTGATACCCACTGCCTTTAAGAATTCTTTTATGATTTGCTTCTAACATGCTCCTTCCATCTAATACTTATAAGGTATCTAAGTAAGTGATTTTTAACTAAGGTTTCCCTTCTTTTGAAGGAAACGGACAACGTTTTTAAAGCAGCACACCGCACACCCCACCTTCTTTGTTTTTCTTTAGGGTTTTAATAGACAAATAAGACTTGCTTGCCTTTTAGATTAAATGTTATGCTTGGGCCGTCTGCAGTTCATCATTGAAATGATGGACTTGCTTACTACAAAACTTTCTCTGGCTTACTATGATTGCTTGGACTGTGGATCAGGTTCATGAGAAAAAGATAAAGAAGTTGTGCGATATGAATGTAGACTCATCAGCACATTCAGGAAATGGAAGCATGATTATGGAGAGCTCTGTGATAAATCCAATATCACCGTCGTCGTGTTCTTCCAATGGTGGTCCTTTGGAGCAGATTAGTAGTCACCCTAGCAATGACTTTGTATTTCCTCCCGGGGGCATCCCTTCACTCCGTTTACCTATGGTATGGATACTTTCAAATCTAAGCCATTGGCATTTTAGTTGTTTTCTTTATTTTTAAGCAACTTTGTGGTTTTGATGCGCAGTTTTTTGTGCACCTATAAATGATTGCACCCATCTGACCACTTCTCCACATTTTTCCATTTGCAGATTCCCATGGTAGTATTCTTAAATGACTGTTAATGTGAAGATGTGCATGGATTAATGTTCTAAATGTCTTCTTCACGATATATATCTATACTTGTGGTCCATTGTCACAGAAATATGATGTTTATCTGGTCTGTGTTAATAGGTGGCCAGCAGCGAAACAAGTTTAGTCGCTAGGTGTCGGAGAGTATATGCTCATGCGCATGATTATCACATAAATTCTATTTCAAACAACAGGTACAATCAATGCTTTCTCCTTTTTTGGAGAGTGCTTTCTCCTTTTAGCATGATTATCACATAAATTCTATTTCAAACAACAGGTACAACGAGTACTTTCTCCTTTCTTGGAGAGTGCTTTCTCCTTTTAAATCTTCGGCATGTTTAAATATAAATGTTCCTTTTCAGTTTGCTAGTCTTGCTGATTGAGTGTTGTGACTCAAGTCTTACTCCTTCCATAGTTTACTTGCTTTAAAAGATTCAAGGGGGCATGTACTTCCAGTGCCTAGTTATTACATATTTCTAGACCCTGTGTTCCTATACAAATTTTATATTCAGGTCATAGTTATCAGAACCGGACCAGTCGACCCCAAAAATGTGAACTGGACAAGAACCGGAAAAAAACTGGCTGAAGAAATGGTTGACCAAATAGTACATAAAATATTCAAATTTTGAAAAAAACATATATATTCATGTGCATCCATATGAATCCAAACTATTTATACACAAATATGCAAAGTTTCTCATTTATATAGCTAGTAAGAGTGCATATAAACAAAATAGCACCGGGTGCAATACATATCTGAACAAAATTACATCAACAAAGATGCTCTAAATGGCCTCTAGAGTCCAAAAATAAGTATAATATGATACTAGATGCTACTAGTCATCAGAATCCTCATCCTTCTTATCCTCCTCTTCCTCAATATGAATAGACCCTACAGTGGGAATACGGCTTGATTCCCCTGGCCCTGAAGGTATTTGGACATCTGTCTGTGGAAGTGGGTTCAAGTCCATCCAAGAAAGATCTTTTTTGTGAAATGCTGGTGCTTGACTCTCCGCAATCCACTCTGATGAGGGATCAAAGTCATCCTTCTATTAAGCAATTGTTATTTTAAAAAAAAATTGAAATTCCGTAGGTTCATGATGCGCCGTATAGAATCTGTATGGAACCGGAGTTCGGTGATAAGGTTTTTCATATTGTGTTCAATATTTCACAGTATCAGCTCTCTCAAATAATGTCTTGTATTTGCAATATTCTAAATTGGTTAAGTTTTCAAGCTTAGTGCATTTATGCACATTTTCTCAAGTTGACTAAGCTAATTTGACCAATACAATTTTGCAGTTGTGATATTTGGTTTCCCAACAAAACATCAGTTTTTGACTGTTTGTTTGGATTTGAAAATCTGATTTGTAGAACGATCAAAATTATGGTTTTTAGAATATAGTGTTCTGCAGGCTCAGGGGCCCAACCCTATGTTACCAGAAATTCCAGCCCGAGGTGCTGGAAACTCATTTTGGTGCTTCAGAGACATTTCCTTCTACAAACTCCTTTCGGATTTTTGAAATGTTGTTTCAGCTGTCTTGGCAAGCGTATTGTTTGTTTCAGCTGGCTTTTTGGTCACTTAAACGGAAAATAAAACATTAACTAAAAAAAGAAAAGAATGCTAACACCAGTTTATTACAAATCAAGTTATTGCACCGAGAGTGCTTGGTCCTTTTTTAATGATAACTCTTTTTTTTGGCTTTATTTCCAAATTTGAAATTTATGACTTGTAATATCCCCAATAAAGCTACGCTGGATATTATGATCTTCTATGCAATTATGTTATTCCTGGTTGTCATTTTTCTACAAATACTTTGCATTCATTCTACTAAAAGTACTAAAAGACATTTGTCAAACATATTGCAGACAACCTAGATACACATGGAATAGAAGAGAATCATGGAGTATTTTATTATGAATGAAGATCTGAAACACAACAATGACAAATATCTAAAGGCTTCTATGGCAGCTGCAGTGCAATCAAAGAAAACACACCCAAAGTCGAGCCCAAAACCTGGAAGATGTCAAGGTCACCTCCATAAATCTCTCTCCAAGATAATGCCAAACCACAAGATGAAGCTCAAGTGAATATCCTGGATGGATCCTTCTCCTTGTTTAGCTAGGGTGGATATTGCACAACCGAAACCAAACCACAATGGAAGGGTTTTGCCAAAACCCCAACGAAAACCTTGGCTCACAAGAACACTCCAAAGAGATCAATCCAAAACATAACGAGGAAAGTGGAGCACTGCTCCTCCTTTTATTCTTCTTCAATGCCCCTTTTAGAACTTTTCCCTTTTGACGAATTCCACATGACCCTTATTTCCCTTTTAATTTTCACTTTAATTTATTACCTTTTTACTTAATTTATTACCTTCTTACTTAATGTCACTTTAGAAATATAACATCTCCTAGCTAAGTGATATCAAATAAACCCTTTGAATCCCTTTTTCTTCACTGACAAGCCTCGGAAGTCATCTCCAACTGCAGAACAGGGGAACCCAAAAATGGGGACATGACATGAATGGTTTTCTATTTTTTTTTGTCTCATGGTATCCTTTTCATATATGTGTGTGGATATGTATTATGTATACATATGCATATATGTATTTGATACATCCAATTTTCAGAAAAAATGTCATATCTGTTCCCGTGTCTATATCCCTATCTGGGCAACCTAGGTCCTACCTTAGCAATGCCGAGATGAGATAAATATGTTGGCAATGCTTGTGAGTTTATTACTAATCCATTCTCACAAGGCTTCTGTGACAGAGGATAGACAGGAAGCTAGTTCGAGAGTGAATGTGTTAGATGTATTTAGGTTAAGTGGATTTTAAGACTACACTTGTCCGAAAGCAGAACTGATGAACAAATTAATTAAGTATAAATCTGGTCCCAGGTTGAAGAATTTTTGCTGTGATATTCTAGAAGTCGTGAATATTGGTATGTATCAACTATGTAGATTTGGTTGGCAAAATGTGCTTTGTGGTTTGTGCTAATAAAGTTTTAAAGTGGATGGAAGGATATGGCTGACACATCTCTTCTACACAGACAACTTGTAATTTTGTAGGTATTTTGAGACAGATTTCATTCTTTAGTTTAATATTGCATTTTTCAGATTTTGTCAGCTATTTTCTTTGCATAGAAGTACAGGTGCAGCACTCAAAATTGGAGTTATATTATAAGAGAAATTAATATGGGTCAGTTCATTTAGAAAATTGCTAAAAATATTGAAAAATGCTAAAAAAGCGAAAACCTCTAGAAAAAAATTTCAGAGCGCTGTCCCGAACCACATCTGCTACGGGCTAGTGCTCGGAGCCGAAGGCTAGGGGGGCCAAACTTTCCCCCTTTGTGACCTCCCCTGACCAGTGCATAGCTTAGGCGTACACCGACAAGTGATGGGATCGTTAGAAACTTAGACGTTGTCGTCCAATCTGACACACCCCCTACACACATGCAAAGAATATAACACATACCCAACATTAAGCAACTGCTCACACAAATAGATCGAAGATTAGTACACAAGTGTATTACGTGGTTAAAACCCTCAAAGAGGGAAATATTCCATGGCCCCAACGAATGCGATCACTTGAGGCACTTGAGGAAAACAATTTACATATGAGTTTCTCACAATCGATCATCAACAAATGAGCCTCAATGCTTTTTAAATAGAGATCATGGACCATTAGGGTGTTAAGCCACAAATCATTGTTGTTGTTAGTATCGAGGAGAAGATGAATCATTGGATGACTTTGTCTGGAACATATCGTGATCGTCGGATTACATAATTACAAATGCATATGAAGTAAACACACTAAAGAAACACACTTTACCTAAAGACACATTAGACCAAGTTGATCTTAATAAACTCCCAAGTGTCTAACATCTGCCCTTAAGAACAACTTGGAGTATGATTGAAGGATTTACAAACGTGACACAATAGTAGAAGGAAGGAGGTGTTAGAGCCTATCCCCCTTAATGACAACATCTTGAACTCCTCACATAGATTGAAGTTTGGATAACTTCACTTCCATAAGAGACTGTGTGAAAATCTTTGCAACTTGATCATCTGTAGGGAAAAAGTGCACTTTGAGAATATGACCCTGAATAAGCTTTTTGATGAAGTGCATGTGTAGCTCAGTGTGTTCCCTGCGTTGATCTTGAATTTGACCTTTGGTGAGCTTGATGGTACTTTGATTATCACACCAGGGTGTGGTTGGATGTTGTTGTTGAAATCTAAACTTTGAAAAGATTTCTGAAGCAACATGGGTGTTTGACTTGCATTAAATGCTACTCGATATTGTGCTATTGTTATAAAAAGAGCAAGAGCTTGTTGCTTCTTACAAGCCCAAGTGATAGGTTTGGAACTAAGACCGAAAACATAAACTGCAGTAGACTTTCGATCATTAGTGTCACCAGCCGAATCAAAATCAGTGAATCTAACCAACAAAGGAGTCCCCCTAGAACTGTAATGTATCTCTAATTGGATTGTACCCTGAATATATCGAATTATCCCTTTTGTGTCTTTCCAATGGTTCTCATGGGGTGTTTGCATTGTTGAGTTTTGGTACCTTGGGAAGTGGTTCCCTTGTGTTATTGAATGTCTAACACAAAGGGAGAAAAGGTGACCCTCAACTCACTTTACTTTATGTTATAAAGTCAAAGTGACTTTATGAGCATTTAAGTCACAAAGTGATTTTGTTAACGTAAATTGACATAGGGAACTTAAGTTAAGGGGGATATTTAATCTCCACCCTTGATCTTGGTTGGTCTAGATCTAATCCTGGCCATTGGTTCATAGGTTAGCCTAAGGATGAGGCTAAAGCTAAGAAAGGAGGGAAAAACATTTTCATTGTTCACTCTCGAGTTTGGAGTGAAGAGAGGAGAGGAGAGAGAGATTTTGGAGAAGAAAAAGGTTCAGGGCGCACCATAGGAAGGAGGTGCACTTGTTTTGAGAAAAAGCAAGGGCACATCTTATGGTAGAGGGCACATTTGTTTTGAGAAAAAGCAAGGGTACATCAGATGGTAGAGGGTGCACAAGCTTAGGGAAGGAAGTGAATATGAAAGGGGCGCACAATCTAAGAGGTAAAGGGTGCATTAGCAGCAGCAAAGGGCACACTCATCAAGGGAAAGAGGCGCAGACTTCAAGGTAGCAGGCAGCTACAAGAAGGGGCGCAAATCTCAAGGAGAAGTGTGCACATATCAAGGCATTGCTGGCATTTTCCTCAAGGAACTTTGTACAGTCAACTAGAGCTAAGTTGGCTTGTTGTTTTCTTTGCTGTAATTTTTCCTATAAACTCCATAATAAATTTGCTCCCCAACTGGTTTTCCCCATGGGGGTTTTTCCAGGGTCATGTTGACCAAAAACACAAGTGTTCATTATGTGGTTTGCATATTTCCTTATCAGCATTTAGTGTAAATATCTAGAGGTGTGTTTCAAGTTTTAATGACTGTAATATGAGTAATTTTGGAAAGCAGTTTTTATTCTCAAATTAACCTTGAACAGCAGCATTAAAAGAGCTTCAAACCTGTCCTAAAAGGCAGCATTAAACTCAACATTAAACAGACCTGTTAGCAGCCTCAAACAGCAGCAAGAACAGACCTGTGTGTGTATACTAAACTGTCCTAAAACAGTGGTGTTTCAGATCTGAGATTACAGTCTATAGGAGCCTCAAATTTCTTCATGGTATCAAGAGCCTAAGGGCATATGAGAGGGCTGATAATTTTTGCAGAACAGTGGCAGGATTTTCACTCACCTTGACAGTAGTTTTACTTGGTCAGTTTAGCATCAGTTTTAGCATCAATGGACAGTCATGTCAGTTGCTGGGTTGAGGGTGGAGGATAGGCTAGCAGATGTTGACAATTGGTCTCCATGGAAGGCTAGGATAGTCTTGATTTTGGAGGAACTTGAGCTATGCGATATTGTAGAAAATCCTTGGTTCCTCCTACAAATGCAGCGCTATTGGCAGAGTTTAGGAAGAGGAACATCAAGGCCAAGAGGATTATCCTAGATGCGGTGGATGCGGTGAAAAACCATATTATTCCTGATGTGTCTGGTAAGGACTTTGGATATCAGATGTGACAGTCCTTTTGTGGTTTGTACCAGAGCACAAACCAGAACCGCAAGATGGTGCTTCAGGAGAAGTTGAGGGGCACCAAGATGACGAAGATTGATTCAGTCACCTCATACCTCACGAGATTTTCTCAGATTCGTGATGAGTTGGCAGCTGTGGGCGAGATAGTGGATTCATTTGAGTTGTCGAGGACAACCTTAAATGGCTTCTCCAAACCATGGGAGAGCTTTGTACGAGACATTGTAGCCAGAGAGCATATGCCCAGTTGGGAGAGGCTATGGGATGACTTTGTATAGGAGGAGCTTAGATTTGACTTAGGATCTACTAGTCAATAGCGTGGTGGGAATGATGAGGGTGATCTAGCTCTTTTGGCAAAGGGAAAGAAGTCGTCCAAGAAGGCTCCTAAGGGTGGAGCCAAGTAGCAACAGAAGGGAGGTGAGCAACATAAGGATATGGGCAAAGTTAAATGCTTTGCTTGTAACATGCTAGGGCACTATGCTGGACAATGTCCCAACATGAAGAAGAAGAAGCAGGGAGGTACAACAACATCAACTGAGGAGGATGAGTTTGCCTCTTAGTCTGAGAGGGAGATGTCTTTGCTCTTGTCAATCTGTCTACAATTGAGAGACCATCCAGTGTATGGTACATAGATAGTGGAGCTTCCAGTGATATATCTTGTGTTAGAGAGCACTTTATTGATCTTACAGTGTGGGATCAAGTTGGAGATAGTGCTTCAGAATAACACCATAGTCAGGGCGGTTGGGTGTGGCACATTTTCCTTTCAGAGGGAGTTTAGGCCACCCATGGTGTTCAGGGATGTTTTGTATGTCCCTAGGCTAAAGAAGAACCTAATATTAGTTTCCACCATTCAAGATAGGGGATTTGAGGTGTCATTTCGAGGTGACGAGGTCGTCATTTGCCCTAAGGGTTCTAGTATCACATCAACGAGAGTGATTGGGACTCGTGATGGGAAACTGTACACTTAGTTTTCAACCATTACATCCTTTGGCTAGTAGCAACAACAGTCAGTTGTGTGAGCTTTGGCATAGGAGGATGGATCACTTGCATCATGGAGCTTTGAGGGTGTTGAGGGAGATTGTGACAAGATTTCCATAGTTCGACATTGAACATGAGGAGGTATGCAGGGGGTGTGCTCCTGGGAAGTACACTAAGACTGTCTTCCCGAGCAGTGACAATAGATTAGCTATGATACTTGATTTGATACACTATGATGTGAGCGGGCCCATGTTATCAATTTACTTGGGTGGATGTGATTACTATGTGACATTCATTGATGACCACTCCAAGAAGACCTGGATCTATTTCCTGAAGACCAAGAGTGAGTTCTTCAAGAGGTTCCAAGAGTTTAAGGCTCTTGTGGAGAACCAGACAGGGAGAAAGATCAAGGTCTTGAGGTCGGACAATGGGGGTGAGTATACCTCGACAAAGTTTGGAGAATTTTGCACCCAGGAGAGTTTTAGGAGACAATTGACTGTTCCTTACAACCCCCAACAAAATGGGGTTGCTGAGAGGAAGAACATGGCTATTGTTGGCGCAACAAGAACTATGTTGCATGATCAGGGGTTACCATTTTTCTTATAGGGTAAGACTTGCAGTACTGTGGTGTATTTGCAGAACAAGAGCCCACATAGAGCTCTAGGGAGCAAGACTCCTGAGGTGGCCTTCACTGGGAGGAGGGCAATTGTTGGACACCTTTGCATATTTGGGTATTTGACTTTCTCTCATGTCCCTTCTGTTATCTCCCAAAATAGCACTGCTAGATTTTCAAATCTGAATAGAATCGGTCAAAACATTTGTTTCTAAATTTTTTAGAGTACATTTGCTGGTCTATTTTTGGAATGTAAAATTGAAAAAATCGTTTTTTCGGGTCTTGGATTTCAAATTTTGAAATCACAGATTTCGGTGGTTAAGCGGGTCTTTAAAATAAATAGTTAACCACCGAAAGCTGATTGTTTCGGTGGATAAGAGGCGCATGGCAAAGGTCCTTATCCACCGAAAGCTTCCTTACGTTTAAATTTAAAATCATCGTGCTCTCGCACGCGCCAAATGTTCATGTTTATTCAAAAGGGCTGAGTTGTGATTTTATTTAAAGAACTATTTTGAATTCTGCATGGAAAAGACGCGTGGAGGGTTTTGTTAATTCAGCGCAGCATCACAAGGTGCTCATCACCAATCTCGGGTTTTACTTTGCCACAACATTGACCAGCTGGCATCTTCTGATCACATTCTGTTCTCTGCATAAAGTTTTGTGCTATGTCCTGATGAGCGCATTGACTCCTTGGCTGTTCCATTAGTTTATCCTTGAATGTTTGCAATTCATAACTTGACACTGAAAGATATGGTTAATAATGTGTTACCATCATCACTCCCACTTTCTAGTGAACAACTAGATAGTACTGGAGTCTTTCTTTTGGAAAATGGGAAAGATGTTTTCATATATGCAGGAAAGATTGTGAGTGCTGATGTTCTGCAACAACTTTTTGGAGTGCAATCAGTGGATGACATTTCTGACCAGTTTTTGGTGCAGGAATCTGGGAATGACCTTTCAAGAAAACTTAATGAAATTAGGCGTCAAAGGTGTTCATACACTTGTCCACCTTGCAAATGGATGCAGAGCACTTCATACCTTATCATTAAAGATATGTTCATTCAGTGATGAATCTGTTGCTGCATTCATCAGTGCTTCAAGGAATTGCTTATTTGATCTTTCCCTCAACAATGTATAAGAGGTTGCAAATCATACTATCCTTGCCCCTGTGAGCAATACCCATGAGACTTTGTTAATATGAAAGATGCAAACACCGAAGATCAAGTGAGATGGTTTCTTAGGAGTCTGCACAGATC